>JAQFYD010001607.1:0-11659 GCA_034694225.1 Bourletiella hortensis
GACTTTATCATCGTAGTGTGAAGGACCATTGATTACAAAGTTCATCCTAACAACAACATAACTGGATAAATCCAACACCCTCCTTAATCGATGGGCCTCACAATCTTTATCAATCAAAATAAGAAATGAAATAAACTAAACCTAGTTCAATCAGAACATACAGGAACTCCATAGAAGAAAAACAAACATCATCGTATCATCATATTATCATTATACAAATTTTCATTCAAATTCACACTTGTTGTTCCATTGTCAAGGCTTCCGGCTGATTTCCAGCAACAAGCTGAGACATAGGTCTCTGGGTAACTTGTCGTGTAGTAGTAAGTACAACTTGGCGTCTAAGGACAACACAGGCCGCCAGCATCAGCAGAATCAGCAAAGTGGAAGTGGCAAAACCAATTAGGCCCCAGTGGTACTCATCCATGTATTTCGGCTGCTCCTTCAAAGGCTCCGGGATCTCCACACTGTTCTGTAGCATGGTCCAATTCAATGTGGGCTTCAAGTGCCAGTCAGTACGCACTTTAAACATTGGATCTAACTTCTCCTTATGAGTAAGGATCATTGGTGCACCTTCAAACTCAATGTTATTCACACGGAATGTTGCCGTGAGAGGGACAGTAAACACCTCATTTGGACAATCTTGGGGTTCACGGTTTTTAAGGACAAACAAAGAACCTGGACAGTAGATATAGTACATACCATTGTACGGCTTGATCTGGAAGAATTGCTTGTACTCGTCAGGATGGCTTCTTTCACAGTGGTCAACCTTGAAGTAGCGAGAGTTGCGGGTAAAGCTGACTTCTGGCTTACATCCGGTAAGCGGGGCCACGATAAGATCCTGAGTGGTGGGCTGCTTTACATTGGTCCCATAGAGGCAGTCTTCGGTCTCGGACATAACAGCATTTTCGGGCCCGGTGTACTTAACTGCGCAGGTCTTGTTACCCTTCTTAAGCATCAAATCAAATGGATCTGCTTCTACAACAATCAGTTTTTGACTGACGGTAGGTGCAAGGAAATCCATGAAAATCTTGGTTCTATCTTCAGACATTCTACATGACCGAGGCTGAGCATACTGGATCGGGCATGAATCACCACAAGGCATAGTAAAATTTAAATAGTCCATGAAGGCCCCGGTGATTTTACCAGCTTTCCAGTTTCTGTTGGCTTCTTTGATGATGACCTTCCCAATCATCAGCTTACATGTAATGTAGGATATGGCGTAGTTCAGGTCCAAACTCTGAGTCTTGAAGCTCTGGAGGTCCTCATGAACATCTTGCATCTTCAGCACAGTTTCTGCAAAGTTTTTCTGAAGCCTCATAATATTTTCAGTATTATTTCGCACTTGCCGTTCCAATTCATTCAGCTTGATAGCAATGCTATCTTGCGAGTCTCTTAAAAAGTCAATATTGGCCTTATTCACCATTGCAACTCCGAAACCCGCAACACCTAGGCCAGCACTCACAACAAGGGCAACACAGATTCCTACAAGTAGAGTAATGACAAAGCGCTTTTCGCGCTTGTTGACACCAGTCCACTCTTTTCGTGGACACATTACCTCAAGCTCATCCAAAAACATGGTATTGTAGATTTCATCACACCTGCTTCGGGCTGCTTTCAGGATGCCAGGATTGATTCCGGTGGATGGGATGAGGTCACAAGGGGACACGAAGGAAACCATGAGGTTGACACTAGTGTAGCCTGTTGCCACAGGCAGGGGACTCTTTCGCCACAGTACAGAGCTGGGGCTTCTGTCACTTGTGCCAAAAGCACCGCCAATGAGGGCCAAGAATGCCAGGATAGTCAGGGTCATTGGGCTCAGGACACTAAGCAGACTCTTCGCAGGGGCAATCTGTATCATGTTCAATTGGGTTAAGTTCTTTTCAAACTTTGCTTTTACCAATGGCTTCGTAAGACCGTCCGCGGGCTGGTTTTCGGACTGGGTTCCGTCCACTGTGATTTCTCCCTCCTGAACCAAATACCTGGTGAAATGGTATTTCACTCCGATGTGTTTGGTACGCTCGTGGAACTCAGGGTTTTTGGCCAACTTCTCTGCTGCTTGATTGTCGGTTTCAATGGATGTAGCTTCCATCTGCTCACAGTCAAGATCCTTCAACAGACGTCGCAACCAGACTGCTTCCCTTCCAGCTGATGCAAGGGCTACATATTCAGCCTCGGTGGATGACACAGCCACACATGACTGTCTTCTGCTTGACCACGTGATAGGTGAGTTTTTGATGGTGAACAGGACTCCACTTGTTGACTTTCGTTCAACCTTGTCACCAGCCCAGTCGGAATCTGAGTATCCACGCAGGGTGATGGTATCACTTGGCTTGTAAGTGATACCAATGTTTGCACTTCCCTTTAAGTACCGCAAGACATACTTAGCCGCTTTCCAGTGTGAGTCACTGTAACAAGTTAGAAACCTTGATAGCATAGAGATAGCAAAAGCTATATCTGGACGAGTGCTCTTTGCCAGAAACAAGAGCGAGCCGATTAACTCTCTGAAGGGAAGGTCCTTGTCAATGATATTGGAGGGAACCAGATCAACATTGGGCTGCATTGGCACGTGGGCAACTTTACACTCAGTCATGTTGTACTTTTCCAGATGGGTCTGTATATAAAGGGGCTGAGACAGAGTGACCTCACCAGTCCATTTATCCTGAGATATTTGAATTCCTACATAAGAACTGGGCTCACTAACAGTTATTTGAAATTCACTTTGGATGGAAGCGATGATAAGATCCACATGGTCCTTTGTTTTGGAAATAACAAGGCCGTCATCAACATAAATGGCAACATAAACAGGTTCATATTTTACCCATCCGATGTACACGCTAGGATCACTTTCGGTTTTATCCAGCCCAATCTTCTTAAGAGATGCTGAAAACTTCTGCTGCCAACACCTTGGGGCCTGTTTAAGGCCGTACAGGCTCTTCCGTAACCGGCATACGATGTCGTCATCTGGAGTCTTGAAACCTTCGGGCTGTTGCATATAGACAATCTCTTGAAGATCTCCATGCAGGAAGGCCGTTTTCACGTCAAACTGACGCATAAACATACCATTGGTGGCAGCAATACATAATAGCATTCGGATTGATTCATACCGGCATACAGAGGAAAATGTTTCCTCGTAATCAATGCCATGCTCTTGTTTAAACCCTCTGATTACCAATCGAGCCTTGAAAGTGTTAACTGTGCCGTCATTATTACGCTTTAAGCGAAACACCCACCTATTGTCAAGTACCTTCACATGCTTTGGCCTTTGAACGAGTGTCCAGGTGTCATTGATACAGTGGCTCTCCATTTCCTGATTCATGGCATCTCGCCACTCATCCCTTTCCGGGCATTCGATGGCTTGTTGGTAGTTTTCTGGTTCAATGATGATGCTGGCTCTGTTAGCCTTGCTTGGGGGCTTCAACTTGGAACGATCTCTCAACCTGTCAGTCAGAACCTTTGGGATGACCCCATCAATCTTCAGCTTTTTCAGTTCTTTTGGTGTAGACGGAATATGCTTAAACTGCAGGGTAGTTTTCGACGACCCTGGTACCGGAACCAGTCGATACCTGAACTTCCCATCCGGTGTGCTGAGTGTGAACTCTTTTCCTTGGCCTTTTGATACGCATGCTTCCGCATTGCCTTCTTCGTCTCCAGTCTGAGCACCACCTCCTTCAGAATTTTCATCATCTTCTCCTTCCACCTGGCTCTCATCCTCCGTCATCAGATTGGATGGTATACCTTGGTCATCATCCTCAGTCCAGAAATCAGAAAGATGGATTTCACCCTGGTCATCATCTTCTGTCATAAATTCATCGGGCTCATTACTAGATGATGAATCTCGGTTGCTCCCACCATCATCTTCGACTTCCATAGGCTGCTCTTCCTTTTCAATTTTGCCAGCTATGGTGGGGGACTCTTCATCCTCCACAAAATCCACGTTGCGTGACTCATACATATTTTTACCATCATAAAGACGATATTTCTTAGCATCCGAAGTATACCCCACAAAAATGCACTTCCGGGCCTTTGGGCCCCAAACCTTTCTTTGCTGTTTAGGAATATGCATATAAGCAGTAGAGCCAAATACTTTCAAGTGCTGAAGAGTTGGCTTCTTCTTCATTATTATTTCAAAAGGGGTTTTTAAAGGGGATTGCTTACTCAGTAGCCGATTTAGCACATAGACCATACAAGCAGCTGCCTCAGCCCACAGTTTCTCTGGAGTATTGTGAGCCAGTAGCATGGTAGCTGTCCCCTCCTTAATCGTACGGATCTCCCTCTCCGACCTGCCGTTGGACTCCGGGCAGTAAGCAGTACTTGTCTCGTGTCGTATCCCTCTGGAGGTGAAATAATTACTCAGAGTTTTGTTAACAAACTCACCACCGTTGTCTGTCCTCAGAACCTTGAACCGTCTTCCGGCATTCAGCTCCATGAAACTAATATAGTCTCTGATGCACTCCTCAGCTTTACTCTTGCATTTCAGGAAGTAGATCATTCGGAAACCAGTTGAGTCATCCTTCACCATCAGGAAGTACCTTGCACCCTCAATGGATGGTACTGGCATGGGACCTGCCAGATCCGCATGTGCCATCTCGCCAGGCTTCATGGTCCTCTTCTTCTCAGCTGCTGGAAATGGCTTTCGCTTGGATTTTCCCAAGACACAACTTTCACAATGAAATGAACCTTTAAGCTCATCCTCTGGCAACCCATAGGCAGCTTGACGCCTGACTGTCTCTCTCACATACTTACAGTTCACGTGAGCACACCGTTCATGCCACCTCTTAGTACTCACAGCCATAGCAGAAGATTCAACAGGACGACGAAAGCACATGATATAAGAGTTTTTGTAAAACACGGCCTCAGGACCTTTCACCTTCATTGCTGCGTCCTTGTAGTAACCGGTGTCTTCCTTGGTTCGTAGAATCTGGTACCCCATATTGGCCATCACAATTTCTGAGAACAAATTAACTCCACAGTTAGGAATGTAGCACACATTTTCAATGTCTTTCTCTACCCAACCCCCATTCATCAGAGCAGAGACTTCTACAGTCCCTTTTCCTACAGCAAACGACGGCTTCGGACCCGCAATGTACACAGGTCTTGGTGCGGCGTATTCTTGGTAACCTTTCAGCCAGTCTCTCCGACCCGTAAAGTGATTTGTGGCCCCAGAGTCACTCACCCAGAGGTCCCTCTCATCCCCAAGATTTGCTGCTTCCATCTTCCCCACAAATGCTCTTCCAACGGTAGTTTCCTGTTGTGGTTGCTTTCCAGGGATTTTCTCTTTCTTCGGGCACTCCCTTTTCCAGTGACCCTTGCTTCCACAGTTGTGGCAACTGGTTCTTTCTTTGATGCTCTTCATCTTGTCCTCTCCTCCTTGTCTGGATCCTCCTGGTCTGGGCCCTCCTTTCCTTTTCGAAAAGTTCTTGGTTGAATGAAATGCCCGGACCACTTCTGCTTCAGCATCATTTTCATTCTTCTCCGTAAGCTCCAGCTTTTTCAGCCGAGCCAACAGCCTGCTCATGGTTTGGGATGCCTCGTCCACGCTGTCCCAAGCCGCTTTAAATGCCTGGTACCTCTCATCTGGTAGACTTGACACAATCTTCGTAACCGTGGCCATTTCTTCCACCTTGACACCCATGTCGTTTAGACTTCTGGCAAGGTCTTGGATCTCTGTGTAGGCCTGAACAGGAGACTGCTTTATGCCAGTCTTGTAGCTGTAGAACCTGGTGAGTGTCTGTTGTTTGTTCAGCACACTCGTGTCGGAGTGAATCTCCGCCAACTTGTCAAATATACCCTTGGATGTAGTGCAATGATGCACATGGTCGAGCTGACCACTGCACAGTGGGACAGATGCTCGAATTTCGCTAGTTTACAGACCCCTTCCGTGCCCGCAGGCCTAGGTACATGAAATTTGGCGTGTAGATTGCTAAATGTATGTGCTACATGGGGCAACTCTTGTTTTGGGGGTATCTGCGTGCGTTGTTTGGATACAACTGCTCTGACCCTCCATGGCAACAGTAAAACCTGGCTTTTCTTGCAACGAACACCAATAGACAAAGCACCAGCAAATTAAACCAACTCTTGAACACTTATCAGGTGTCCTTGGTTGCATTACTTTATGTTTCAATACAATGGTGGCACCTTTCCATGGTAACGCTCTCGCAAGGCATGACCAAAGTATTCCTTCAAATCGATATTTCAAGGAAACGCTATAGGTATTAGCTCTTCTGTGCGTGTTGATGAACGAAAGCTAGTGACCACGTTGTTTACACTGCAAAAAGCTTCTCCACGGTAACAGTAGCATGGAATTTCCCATCCCGCCTTCGATGGCCCCAAAACTCTCAAAGGTACGAACAGCCATTTGATATACAGTAAAAACTTTCTGTACTTCTTCTCAAAGTACTAAACATTTAAGGCTCCACCAGATATCGTATTTCCAAACCCAACGTAACCCAAAATAAGGAGTTATAGGACGACTGCAATAATCACATGTCGTGCTAACACATGTGCATCAGATAATTAACCAGTTGGGCTTTGAGATAAAAAGAAAGCGAGTGGGCGGGAGAAGAAGTAAACGCCAGAGCATCATTTTGAATTCCGAAATGAATCGCCAAATGCACATGCAGCAAAATTGGGATGGGATTGTGCTTTAAAACCGAGCCTAAAAATTCTGAAGTCAATTCTAAATCGGCTCGGCACCAACTCAGTAGTACCAGAAAGGCCGCACTTCGAGTTTTCATGCACTAAGCATTTACAGAGTCCCACGAAATACCTTTGTTCCCGCTGGAGGCTAAATCTGTGGACCAATTTGAATGCAGAGTAGCCCATTCTAAGAGAAACTTTCTTTAATAATGACTAGGAAGGTGAAAGTCAGTAAGAATGAATCTTCGGGTTGCGGCCTGTGGCAGCCCACAATCCCACCATCAACACTTCTTTTGTAGCACCCACCGATCCCCGCTCCCACCGCAGCTTTCATAAAAATCCGGGCAGCCAAACAAATACACTCGAAACTCGATATAAGGCCCTACCATATAACGTAGCTAACGCTATAACGTATGACATTTTGGGCCTTTCATGTGTCTTTTGCATTAAAATTATATCCGATATAGCGAACAACCGATCTAACGTATGGAATTTTGGTGGATTATGAGGCTACGTTATATCGAGTTTCGAGTGTATGTGCGGAAGTCAGGCATATGTATGATTTTGGGATCATGTTCAGTTTAGTCTGGATGGAACATATCCGCAGAGATAATCTTTCCGAGGGATTAATGTGAGTAGAGATTAAAACGGAGGGAATGTCTCCGGAAGGGAACATCTCCTAGGGAAAATATCCGACCACCCAGGCCGGTATAACGAACGGCCGTTGTATCGAAATCCCGTATTGGGCAGCATCCGGTCTTCAAATTTATTGCTTTCAACTGGTCGCTTTGTCGGAGTTAGTGGACTTTTATCAGTCGACAATCTTGCGAGAACAGGTCTCCTACTGATATTCTGGAAGCATCAGTTCACTGGCAACACATTTATATGAGCATATCATGATGTCAGTGCGAGCGCTTAAGTTCTCAGCAATTCCTGACGCACCTTCACTTTTTCTCCTCGTGCAGTATTTTAACTGAGATCAACCCACCAACTATCATACTAAAACCATTTGCCAGAGGCTTCTCATAGATTTCTCCGTTGCATTCCGAATTCTGATGCTACAGCGCATGGCAATTGATGCCAGCAGTTATTATACTTGAAATAACCTTCATGGCGTGTTGGCTGCCATGTTGAGTTTTACTACGCGCGTGTGATGAGTGAAGTTGTGTGTTAAAACTTTTGAAATGTTTACGGCCTTAACTACGGCTCATTTTAATTGAAAAGGCGAAGTGCTGTTAAGTTTTTTATTTAAATTACTGTCGAAAAACCACTGGGTTCGACATCGGCTGACCAGAGGAGACGGGTGCTTCATCTCACAGAAATGAAATATACAGCGGACTCGTAATACTTTTGCCGATTATCCACATTATACTTCAGTCGTTTGACTGGGCAAGTGTCTCTTTTAAGTATTTCTTTCTCGGAATGAATATTTGTTTGGAATTTGCAGGACAGCCAATGACGGAAGGTTGAATTTGTTTTTCAATGTTCCAGGGTAAATGTCTAGGTTTGTAGACGAATAGGATAGCTGGTGGTTTAATGCGGTTATACCAGCAGGTATACATTTTCAGTTCTTTTGATAATTATTTAGGAAAATTTGCCGAGCAAAATACATCCTGTATACAAGTGAGGCACGATCAGTGAGCTGATAGGAAAACCTGAGCGATTTTTGTTTTTCCTGGTCTTTCGATAATACGCGGCTCGATGTTCTGGGGAGTACTACAAAATTATTGTTATGTAGTAATAATGGCTCAATATTTTCATTTTAATATGTGCTGTCTTTCATATAAATTGCTTCCTGCGTTGCAGTGAATAGTAGATAAATATGTTCATTGTGAACTTCAACCTATGGTGCACGTGTGGTGTTGTGCACGCATTTGTGATGTGATCGTTTCGGCTGTTTCAGTATTAGTACTTATGAGGACACAGGAGGGCGACAGGGTTCATCAATATTTGCTCATTACCAGCTCCTTTTGCGGAGATGTGCATGAGGTCCCGCTGAGCTGAGGAGGTAAAGCGGACATCTGTGTATCATAGCGATGTCATTTGGAACTTTCGTGAATGAATTATCCTGCTTGCACTGACCTCAGCGCTCAGGACATGAAGAGAACATAAAGATATCAATTTTTCGACTGGTTATCCTTGATGGTACTTCTACGAGTAACTAATCCAATTCGAGGTACCAGACGTAGCGTTTCTCACCGTATGCTGCAATTTGAGACAGACTGTCTGCCTGAAATTGTCAGAACTCTATGAAAATTGGCGGGTTAGCATTGAACCTTTAAAAAATCCGACACACGGAGGTTACAATATTTCTACACACAGCACAAATAATTATGTACAGGTTCATCGAGTGAACACGTACTTTGACTTCGAGGTCCGGTGAACCGAGTGTTTTTACGATGAAAAAGCCTGGAAACTTCGTTGGGTGGAAGCATATCTATGGAAAGTAAAGTTCCACTCACTCCCACGCCCAGTTTGGATCACTTTTACACTGCATAAATTAATTGAAAGTCATCTCATTAATCCTGTGTTCATCTTCAACTCTTTAATCACCTTTTCAGTCACCCATTTATTCACCCTTAGTTACCTTTTAAGTCCCCACTTATTCAACCTTTTCGTCAGCCCTTCAACCACCTTTTCGGCCACCCCTTCAGTCACTAATTCATTAACCCCTGAACTCACCTGTTTCGTCACCTTTTTACTCACCTGTTTCGTCACCTTTTTACTCACCTGTCTGGTCACCCCTTTAGCCACCTCTTCACTCACCTGACTGGTCACCCCTTTAGCCACCTCTTCACTCACCTGACTGGTCACCCCTTTAGCCACCTCTTCCCTCACCTGACTGGTCACCCCTTTAGCCACCTCTTCACTCACCTGACTGGTCACCCCTTTAGCCACCTCTTCACTCACCTGACTGGTCACCCCTTTAGCCACCTCTTCACTAACCTGACTGGTCACCTCTCTAGCCACCTCTTCACTCACCCGTTTAGTCACCTCTTCACTCACCTGTTTAATCACCCCCTTACTCACCCCTTCATTAACACTTTTCGTCACCCCTGCATTCACCTTTCAGTCACTCGTTCATTCAACTCTTTATTCACCCGTCCATTCACCTGTTCAGTGGAACATTCATTCACCTCTTCAATGGCCTCTTTATTCACATCTTCAGTGGCCCCTTCATTCCCCTCTTTAATCACATGAGTGATTAAAGGTGTGACTCGTCGACTGACGAGCTTTTAACATTCATGAACGACAAGCGTACTACGGAACGTTTGAAAATACCTGTCATTGTGATACCCGAATGCATCACGCCTACAATTTTGGCATTTAGAATCAATGACCCCACCCGTGCTAAACCCGTTCATTGTTTCCCAAACAATTAAATGTGTCGTCAGGAAGCAAAATCAATCTGACATAATGGCCGCGACAGCAATGCAGCGGTCGTAAACGCTTAACACAGTTTAATACGAGTTTTAAATGATGAGTATGATGAATTGAGCTTCATGTAAATTTTCTACAGCGCCTGCTACACGGCCCAGTCCCTGAAATTATCGGCCCGCGTGGTAAATAGTGCAGGCGTACCGTGCTTTTCGACAGCAATCCTCAGGGGTAAAATTTCTTATTAGTTATTGCTTCTGTACCTAATGAGGATGGTCTTGCCGTTGTTAATGTAGTACTGTTGTTTAACCAAGAATTGGATTAGTCGTTCAGCGAATTGGTCAACCAGTTGTTACACCAGTTGTTCATACAGTTGCTCAACCAGTTGTTCAACCAGTTACTTAACCAGGTGGTCAACCAGTTGCTCAACCAGTTGCTCAACCAGTTGCTCAACCAGCTGATCAACAAGTTGCGCAACCAGCTAATCAACCAGTTGCTCAACCAGTTGCTCAACCAGTTGCTTAACCAGTTGGTCAACCATTTGCTTAACCAGTTGGTCAACCAGTTGCTTAACCAGCTGGTCAACTAGTTGCTTAACCAGCTGGTGAACTAGTTGCTTAACCAGCTGATCAACCAGTTGCTCAACCAGCTCATCAACCAGTTGCTCAACCAGCTGATCCACCAGCTGCTCAACCAGCTGATCAACCAGTTGCTCAACCAGCTGATCAACCAGTTGCTCAACCAGCTCATCGACCAGTTGCTCAACCAGCTGATCCACCAGTTGGTCAACCAGCTGATCCACCAGTTGCTCAACCAGCTGATCCACCAGTTGCTCAACCAGCTGATCCACCAGTTGCTCAACCAGCTGATCCACCAGTTGCTCAACCAGTTGTTCAACCAGTTGTTCAACAAGCTGGTCAACCAGTAGCTCAACCAGTTGCTCAACCAGTTGCTCAACCAGTTGCTCAACCAGTTGTTCAACCAGTTGTTCAACCAGTTGCTCAACCAGTTGCTCAACCAGTTGCTCAACCAGCTGGTCAACCAGTAGCTCAACCAGCTGATCGACCAGTTGCTCAACCAGCTGATCCACCAGTTGCTCAACCAGCTGATCCACCAGTTGCTCAACCAGCTGATGCACCAGTTGCTCAACCAGTTGTTCAACCAGCTGGTCAGACAGTTGTTCAACCAGTTGTTCAACCAGTTGTTCAACCAGTTGCTCAACCAGTTGCTCAACCAGTTGCTCAACCAGTTGCTCAACCAGCTGGTCAACCAGTTGCTCAACCAGCTGGTCAACCAGTAGCTCAACCAGCTGGTCAACCAGTAGCTCAACCAGCTGGTCAACCAGTTGTTCAACCAGTTTTTCAAATACTAAAAGCAAGATTCACCCCAGGTGAATAGGTTTCACGATCGGTGAATAGGAATCACCCTCGGTGAATAGGATTCACCCTCGGTGAATAGAATTGACCCCAGGTGAATAGAATTGACCCCAGGTGAATAGAATTGACCCCAGGTGAATAGAATTCACCCCAGGTGAATAGGATTCACCATCGGTGTAAAGAATTGACCAAAGGTGAATAGAATTCACCCCAGGTGAATAGAATTCACCCCAGGTGAATAGAATTCACCCCAGGTGAATAGAATTCAC
>JAQFYD010001608.1:0-11652 GCA_034694225.1 Bourletiella hortensis
TATAAAACACCCCTGTTGAAAGATTTCGAATGTCCCACAGGGACTCCACCAATGGAATAGAACCCATTTGCCAGTCGTAACTGAGACGATATGGGCAGAGGATGAGCCAGAAGTGAAAAACCGGGAGGAAGGCATACGTGAGGAACCTGGACGGGAAAGATAGGGAAAACTTTTATGCATTATTCATCAGAAAGAGAAAACTTACGGAAACAAGCAGCAACACCTTATTTACACACAAAGAAAAAAAAAAGAATCTTCCTCTTCTTCTTACAAGGCTCAAATCAAACGTCCACACAAGTATTTTAGGATCGACCACTATAAAGCCTCATAATTCTTGTGTGCTGGTGCCCTTATTCTAGTAGTTCTACCTCTCCAGTCTCTTCCTATTCCTGCTCTACCATAAATAACGCATTAAAGTCATTCATGAGTCCATTTCTAAAGGATCTGCATTTTGGAAGCGTATTATTCAAATGGACTCCTCAGGTCGTGGACTTGAGATTTACCCAGATGCCCTGCCTGGATTACAGTGCGGGCATCGCGTCCACTTAAAAATCAAGTCTCAACCATTGCATCGCCACCATCAATAGCAACTCCGTTTATCTATTCTCGCTATTGAAAGTTCAATAATATTGATAACTATATTAAAATGTCATGCTATTAAACTAATTATAACGGATGGGCTCAAGTCCAAGCGTACCTTGTCAAACTAGATTTTTCATACGCTGCAGGATTATCTTGCCGACCAAAACGAGGAAGTGTCCCTTCCATCAGCGCCAGCCGTAGGCCTATGCTTAGTGAAATCTAAAATGGAAATTTAACATTAAAATTCATGACAGACTTTAAGTTGCAAATGGTCATAGCTGCTACCACATTACCAAAGTCATGTTGAAGGCTAGCCGACGCCGTATACGCCTCTGCTCTTCATTCTCTGTCTTTGAAGAATATAATAGAAGCCATCTGAAATTACATAATAAGCTTCATTAATTTCTCTCCAACGTCACAAACACTGAAATTATTGGTGACACCGAGTAACTAATACCTCTTAACTTGGTCCTTATGAAGGTACAAATCGTACAATACATTGATTCCCAACACTGTGATCCCAGTTTCTTTGGCCAACATAGCAGAACAACCAACAATACCCGAAATAATCACATCCCACGTGATCCCTGATCCGTGATTTTTTCTTACAAGCGATCTGTATTGGTTATAAAGACGACAGTTTAAAAAAATTTATCAATAATTCTGGCTGTTCATCGTAAAGTCATACAAAAAGTTTAAAACGGAATCAAGTTAATCTGTACAGGGCATTCTTAAAAGGATAACCGACTTACGTAGCATACAAATGAAATGAGACGAGCATGAAGAAGCACGCAAGAGCATCTGCTCTTCCGGTAATCCCGGCGACCTATGGGAAAAAGAGACATGTGAGAATTCTTGTCACAAAACTGGAAAAGTTAGGTAGAAGAAGGAGCACTGGGGACGTTTATGATCTCATTAAACCGCCGTCATACTGCTTTCCTTTAGCGAAAGTGTATAATTAAGCTCACATGAGATTTAACTCTTCCTACACTACCGCTGCCACTAACTCCTACCACCACAATTATTATGGCTTTTGCAATGGCAGCTAGCCATAGGAGCTGAACAGATGTAGCTAGCTAGCTAGCTAAGGCTTGCCTGAACACTGCTATAGCTACAGATAAGGTGTCTTTCTAGGAACAAAGTATTAATTACTCCTTCATTATATTAGCCATCAAAGGTGTGTAGCTACGGCTGCTCCCGTCATCGTCCTCAGTCACACACGCTCTCTCGTCTTCCTCCACTATCTATCCTCAAATCTAACACTAAAACGTACACCATTCGCTCTCCCTGTACTGACTGAGTGACTGAGTTTATATAATTAGTATCCACGGCGCCTTCCTTATTTCCTGTGGATAATAATAAAAAGCTAAGCCAGAAGCCTGTCACATGCACACATAAAGATTCAGTTGTTCATCTCTATGGCTATCAAAAGGATTACTAGATTGTCTAGAATAGCAATAGTTTTAAGCCCTTACATCCCCATCTTACTCATTCATTCATTCTGGAAGGAAAATGAAGTAATTTTAATGATCAATTAAAGCAGAGTAGAGGTAAGATAGAATTTTTAATTATAGTCTTTCATTTCACTGCTCATAGGTGAAAGGGACCGGTATTATGAAGCTTCCTAATGTGCAGGCGGACGACTGTCATTCCATAATGGTCCTTTTTATAGCTACCCACGCCTCTCATAATATGTTCCGGTTTTATTCAAAGCTAATGTGTCTAGAAAAAAATTTGTTACAGTAATGCCCAGCCAACTTGAGCGGCTCCTTTAAGGCATTAATTGCACGGCTTATTCAATTAAATTCTTTCCCTCCATTTACCGTTGCTACCTATACAACGACGACGACACTCTTGCTCCATGTCTGGCTATCTAGCAGAAAGACGTCGATTTGGAAGGCTGGATAGGCTTATTTTCTCCAAGCTCTTCCACCACATTGCTATTATATATTTCACATGGCTACATATGTACAAAGATTGAGAGATTTTAGCTTGGCTAAGAAGACTACATCGTGTGCGCAGCCACCTGTGGTAAACCCATTTCCTAGCTGTTTCCTCGGCCGTCAAACTGTCTTAAGCAAATAGTGAAAGAAAGTTGTACTGACCGCTTCGGTGTGCACGGGATGAAGAGCGAACATGGCACTTGTGGTGAAGGAAACTGTGAGACTCATGCGGAGATTTTTGAGACAGATGAAAAATAGGAGAAGCGTGACGGCAGCATGAATCATCATGTTGGTAGCGTGAAACCAAATTACGGATCCGTTTCCATTCCCCAGAGCCAAGTTTGCCCTGTAAAAGAAGAAGAAAAGAAAAAAGTAAGTAAGGAGATAGAGTAAAGAAAGGAGTAGTAGTGTAGTAGTTGGTATTAGCCGGTGGACCAAGCGTGAATAGGCTTCATCCACAAAGGCGGACTAGCTATGCAGCTATGACCAGTAGTATTATCCTGTATCTTGGATAAGTAACACACTCCGCCAATTTTTAGTCTTTATTTATCCTGCGCGTGTTTATGGCAAAATATAAGGATTCAGCTTGAATCCCAAAAAATGCTTGTTGGTTCAGCCTGTGTTTGTGTTTGTATGAGTGCACAATTTAGGTAGGGAAGAGAAGATGAAATAAAACTACTTTTCTGTCCCTCATTATAAGTTTATTGGGATCATTGAATAGGGACTCGTACTGGTGGTACTGTAGCTACTGCTGTCTTTATTTTAGAGCAGGAGAAATGCATCCATTCCTATATGTATTGAACGAACACATTAGAGAAAAAGAGGAATATAGCTTTTCCGATCTTGACGAAATTTCCATCCATGTATTGTTGTTGAGGGCACCATGTGCTAGAGAGCAATAGCAGCAAGTTGTTTTTGTATACATGGAAAAGCGGAGAAAGGAAAGAAATGGAGGTTTTTTTTATGGAGGACCAATTTCCTTAAATGCAATCCTGTTTCACCACCACCACCACTACCAACTATTCCTAAATGTTGCATACGGAACGAAAGACGAAGAGAAAATAGATAGATCTTATATAAAGTCTGCTCTCATCTCCTCCTCCTACTTCGTTCTTAGGTGCTAGCCCCCTTGACCGCTTCGCTTAAGATTATTATAGGCTGTAATGACCCTTGTACATATTACCATGAGTTGAGATACAAAGACTTTCAGCCTGTCTTCACATAACATTGATATAGACGCTTAGTTTCCCTCTTTTTTTTCTCTCTCTCGTCTCTTCTTCTCCCTCCACTTCTCCACCACCGCCGAGTATCTCTCTCTTCTCACTCCTCTTGTTCCTTTTTACTAAAGTTTCCACACGGTTGATTGAAGCTCTTGTTGGAGAAGAGGTTCACTTCCGTTCACTTCTTATGACCTGGTTACTACCTTTAAGCTTTGCGGTTCTATTAGTCCAGTTAAGGTCCAGCCAGCCATCTTTGGTATTTAACAGCTCCTGTAACAACTATTTCCTCCTCCTCTGTCCTCCTTCTAACCTTACACATTACTTTTACTACTACAACTACTACTACTAGAGCTATTGGTACAGTAAGTTGCGAAACTTACTTCTTTTTATGCTCCAGACAAATTTTTTCCGCCTCCTTTTTTCCTTCTTCTTCTCCGACTCGCCAACTTTCCCCCATTGCTCTCTCTCTCTCACTCTTTCACTCTCTGTCCTATACTTTCTCTCTCTCTCTCTTTCGCTTTGTTACCCAACCGCGAATTCTCACGAAATCAATGACGCTTCTTCATCTAAGTTATGACAATAGTTTACAACTACTGGCTCATTTTTTTCACCGTTCCATTGCTCTCACACAAGAAGGCCAGCTGGCCGCCCCTTCATGCCACTGTCTATCTGTCTGCGTGCTGCGAAAAACTAGAAAGAGAGAGAGAGAGAGAGAAGAGTTGAGGACTGGTGAAATGTGATAAGGAAATGGCCATCACATTTCATCACAATTACCATCAGACCCACAAATCTATCTATTCAGTTCCCCACGACGTGTTTTCCCTCTTCCTTCATGATGCCAGTCATTGACATTCATGAGCCTTATGGCCATTTATGAGAACAAGTTACTCCAGAGCAGAACAACACGTGTAAAATTACCTTTTTTCTTACCCTCATATTTCTCTTGCAGACACACAGCCACACACACCCATACACACTAGTAATTCCCATTATCCTTAGTTGCATATTTACTACTTTCTACGACCATAATAATTGAAAACATGTTTGCTGCAGGAACATGTGAAGCTTAGACACTTTCTGTGTACATGTGCAGCCTCCAGAAATCTGTGTGTGGAGAGTAAACTTTTCTTTAGGCATTGGAATATTATACATATACAAAGATTGTGGACCATTTTTTAAACTTAAGTTTATTTTATGTGAATTCTTCATGGGTTTATGTATGTCGGTAGGTGTTTTTTGCATGCACACGAGTCCATGCATAACGGTATAAGTGTGTGCCTCTTCGTGTGCGTATGGACGTAGAATGAAGCTCCCTACTGACTAGAAGGAGTAATATTTTAATGGGGAAATTTCTATAACAAGTGAGGCATAGTAGAGTTATGTGATAGCAATTGCATTCTTCTCTTCTATACGATAGCAAAAATGGCACATGAACAACTACAGTTGAACAACTTTTTGCAACTTCTCCTCCATTCAGCAAGTTTGTAGCAATTTACTTTCACTTATTGCGGATCATGTTGACGATGATGATGATGTCTTTGTACACATAAAGCTTCCACTAACTTGTTAAGCCATGCATTTACATCAAATAGATTACAGATTCATTATAAGGCTTCACAAAACTAATCGCCACTCATGTGAAAAAAATTATCCCATCACAAACTATTGAGGGGAAGTTAGGTATCGGTATAGTGATTATAATAATATTGAGCATGATTAGGAGTTTTCTGGAAAATATAGTTATTTTTAATCCGGATTATTCCAATGGCTTTGTGGTAAATGAGAATGGCAGCCCATTAGAGTAGCTACTATAGCTGCATAAGGTAAAGATCAAATCCCATAGCTACGCATTATTATGCCAAGCTGAATAATGCCATAAGGGGTTTATACTACTACAATACAGATTCAAACCCATTAAACTACTTAATTTGATCGTATTAATTCAGCTGCCAGGATCCTTCCGGCTCATGCTACACGCGAGGAGGAAGTATGCGTGGAAAAGGACTGAGGGAGCAATAATTCACTCCCGTATCATGGAATAGGCAATAAACGTGGAGTGCAATTGCAAAAAGTGAATAAATGCATTATCGTGTGTTAAAATACAGGAGTATTAGGAGCTATGAGTTTGTGCATGCATGTATGTGTGTGTGAGTGTGAGAGAGAATGTGTGTCGGTAAACGAGTGAGAGAACGAGCCCAGCCAGTTGTTTCACAGATAAATACATTTCCTCACATCAAATGTAGCTGTTCAACCTTTTCCCCTCCTGATTTATGAGACTGGGGTGCTAATTTCTCCATTTTGCAATGAAAAACAATGAATATTTCTTCCTTTTCGGTCCACTGCTTCACTCTTTCGCCTCCCTTTCTATTTTAGCTCCGAGTCATCCACTCACACGTAGGCTACGCTCCTGATATACAGCATGTGATTACACACCGTATCTGTTCAAAGAACTCTCACTTCTGTGCTAGAGTGTAATAGAGGATACCAGCTGTGTGGTGATAATGATGAACTTTCTACTGCTAGACAACATGGCATTCCCTTTCCGATTCACCATGCCCGGAATAATACAGTGAGTTTAACACTTCTAAAATCCATGCCTGGAAACGCATCCACTCAACACACGCATTAGCTGCTAGTCCATCCAAATATTTCTTATACTCGGTCCACGTGAAATGCATAATTATTTCCAGCCTGTGATGAAATCGCTTAAGAACGTCAGACCAACTGGAATCGCGCAAACGTTACTATAATTTTCTAGGTGAAACTATTTCATTGCTGCCGTGAAACTACTTCCTTGTTGCAGCGTAATGTAGTTGCTACGGCGGAACAAATTCCATCGTGTATTTGAGGGCGGACATTATTATTATTGTCAAATGCATATTAATTTACACAAAAGTTGTCATTTCGAAATTCTCGCCCACACCAGCATATGATTCCCTTATGATGATGCATGCACTATTGGTAAAACAATTCAGCAAGACGCCGTCATGTCAATAAATTTAAACAAGATATTAGCATTCGGGACAAAATGGAAAGCCTTGCCTCCGTCAAGGATGTAGCAAGCGTGCAAGCTCTCATGAATGTGAGAGCAAATTACGTGGACTTTGACTGCAATATATTCCTTGAAACATGGAGGATTTAAGATAGGAAGGAAAGTGAACGGGAGTGACGGCGGCACTTGAGCTTTATGATTTCAATGCATTAACTCACATGATCCCCAGTCGCCGACAGGACTGATGGAAACTCATTGTACGAAAGTATACAGAAGAGAAGAGAAGTATAATATCTAAGCATAAGCCAGCTAGGTCGATTCACTTCACCATGAATCACACCACCCAGGGCGTGATGCAATTCAACAAAACAGTCCCGTAATAACCACGGATTGACGCCGAGATGTCCAAATCCAAGCTCAAATTGGTAAATTCAACCGACGCGGAAATCCCTTTTGGAACAAGAAGAGGAGAACGAACACACTAGAAATACAGGGCTTCTTGCCAATCTAATAATGCAACCATATTATGCTAGACATCTCTGCCCTTCTGCTGTCATAATAACAGGATTTCCCAACCGTTTCCCTCTGCATATACCTTACTCAGTCAAATTTCTCCATCTCTCTTCCATGCAAAAATCCTGATAGTGTACTGCTACAACAGCAGATTTACTCAATACATATTTGTTTCTAGCTTGTCAACCACCATCATCGTTCTCATATTTGAGTAGGAGTAGTAGCAGCTACTTCCCCCAACCCAAGAAATTTGGAATAAAGCATAAAGGAAGGAAGCAGCAGGTCCATTTTTAAAGGCAATCCAGCAGAGCTATTGTATCTCCCCATGGGGAATATTAAGGTTAAAATCAAGTCGCCAGCATTTTCATTAAAGAAAAACAACTACTATTGCTTCTCCCCACCACAATGTACAGTACATTTCTATATACACACCCATTCGAGCATCCCTACATACTTGGCTTCCGGCTTTTCTCAGAAAAAAGGATACAAGAAAGTACTGTGAGGAACTCACATAGCTACATCGCTCTGCTTTCTTGAGCAAATGTGTACAGAACACTTGAGCAGAATTTTAAATTCCCTAATGGAGCTTCTTGAGTAGAAGCGTTTGTAGCACTCTCCAGAGGAACAATGACTCTTGTTCAGCCTCGAGCCCAGGATGGCACCTGGAGACACCAAAAAGTCCTTTAGGAAACATCGAGTAACAAAAGGATGAATAATATAAAAGCTCTTGTCACTATTTAACAGGAGCAGGTGTATACACATTTTATTCTCACTCACTCTTTCCTTCCTTTACTAATAGCAGCAATACTCTCCTAGTGAAATCTAATTGCACAAGTGTGATTAACTTGAATACTCAACCATTTATTACTAACTAGTCGCGGCAAGTCGCATGCTATGTACGTAAACACTTGAATTTAATTTCCCCGGAAACATTCATCTGCTATTACTCCGTTGCATAGCTACTAGTAGAGAGGCCCCCCGTAGGTTTTTGAGATTTTCCTGAGTGAGTACATGCCAATGCCTGAAGATTATTGCAGTCCTCTAGGCTATAGTACCACGAGCTACTCCAGTAGAAGCTTGGTTGTAGTAGCACAAGCACCCCTTCAAACTACTACCTGCATTATTGACTTACACGCAAAGTGTTCCATTACTTGCTTACTTTTCTCCGTTCGTTGACTGATTGACTATTTATTTTTGCTATTGAAGGAAACGTGGAAAGGAAGTAGCTACAGTACGTATATGCATGCTTATCAACTGCTTAACTTGAGAATTATTATACTTATGCTATTTGTTCAGTCAGACCTCGGATTCAATTAAATTTTTATGCTGCAAAGGGAAAATTGTTTGAGGGGGAAGTGAAATGGAATAAAAATGGAAACAAACTACTACTACTACCGCCTCTTCTAGCTATTCCTTTAATGCCTCAACGTATGTTACATTTCTACTGTGGAAATGGCTGCTCCTTTGGAATCCCTCCCTCAATTCCCCAAACAGCAAACATAGCGTAGCTACATACTGTTAGACAGAGACAGCAGCCGTCGTTTCCCAATAATAATGCAAAAGCTCAGGAAAAGAGTGGATGCAACCGAGAGCAAACAAGCATATAAGCACCCTGGAAATTTTTCATATGAAACTCAAGAGAAATAGCATCGCCACTAGTGCATCTAGCAGGATTAATGCCTAGATCCTCATTCCATCTCAGAGCACACACGACCCTAGCTAAGATCCGCGACAGCAATACACAAGAATAATCCTTACCATAATAATGCCCGCGTTGAGGGTCACTCCATGTAGAATTGCTATTATAAATAAATGCATCATGATTTCCAGGGAAAGGGCGAAGCAATGCAATGTAGCTGGGAGTCCAACATATGTTCAAAGTCCTCCATGATTCCTCCTCAAACATGAAATTATTCGCTCCACATCAGAGCTGCTGTCTCTCGCTCATTCACTCACCTATGTGTCATCCTCGCTTCAAGATTAGCAACGGCTCTGGATTTTACACCTAAAATTTCCTGTCAATAGTTGAATCCTCAAAGGAATGGACCCGAATTAACAATTTTTATCAAACTGTCCTGTCCTATCGCCCTCCAAATGTCATCAGGTCTTCCGAGACTATTTCCTCGGTGGCTTTTTTTAAATGAAAAACACTTTTGAAAGGGTGCTCACAAACTCATCTCAGATAAGGACACAAAGGGGTGACTTTTACAAATCCACTGAGGGTTAGCTAGCTATATAGCTGCTACAAGGGGAAGAAAGGGTAAGATCTGTTTTTTTCTCGAGAAAAGCATCAAAATAGAGAAACGGCTTTGGTCTTGCAGACTAAACTATTAAGATTCTTTGCATAAAAAGGTGACAAGGGTATGGAGCTTACTAGAAGGGAGAGAGTGTTCAATCTCCATGAATTCTTTGCATTGTTGAACGATGAACCATGGAACAAGTGGCGGGTAGAGGAGGAGAAGGAGGAGGAAGTGAAGAAAGAGAGAGAAACCTCAGCTTGATCGGTTCTTTGTGGCAGACACAATAAGAAACTTTTGAAGGAATGCCGAAGCAATTTGCATTTTATCCGATATATAGCTCGCTAGCTGCTGCTACGCCTCCTCCCCAAACTCCCGCTACCACCATACGTTCCTGGATTGTAAATTTAGAAGAAACCGATAAATCTTTAATCTTCTTACAGCCCATACCCTTTCTTTATCGTCTTTCAATAAAGAGTGTTTTGTATTTTTTTCTCTCTCCATTGCTATTATGCATGAGAAGTAGTAGTGTACTCGACAATTCACAAACTAAAGAAAAAATAGGGTGGATGACTGCTCTACTGGAGTTATAAGATCCGCCAGCAATAATGCTCACTTTGTCTGTCGTTCTAAAGCATCCCACTTGCACAGCATATTTATTTGCGTAGCCAACGGAATTGGAAATATCAATAGGACGAATATTTTCTATCATAGTACTACTTGCTACTACTGCATGCTCACCCACGAATCGTTCATTACGTGATTTTCAAAGGAATCAATATAATAGGAAGCAAAATAGGAACCCGATCCTCCACCGTTATGGCTGCCTATTCCTCCCAAACACTTTTGATCTCTCTGTAATCAAATGATGCTGTAGCCGCAGAGAAAATAAACGCGAATAAGGCTCTCCTTTGAAAACAAAAGCATTTCGTCACCTTCGCAGGATTAGCTTAAGGCCAATAGCAATTTTCGTACGATTCAACGAGCAGGAAAATTCTACTCTACATTACAACATCCTACACCCCAAGTTTCGCTGCTGAAAATGTGCTACACGGAATGTGTACAGCATAGCTCCAAGAAAAAAGCCTCCACGCAGTATTGCCATTCGGTTAGAAGCAATTGCGAAATCTTGTTTATGTTGTCACGGCGAAGCCATCATCCATCTTGGAAAATTACCCACATTTGGGCTTGGGAATATAGGAAATGTGACATGAAAACATAATAGATTACTGTCATCATCCTGTGATACAACAAAGTTTGAATTTCAACTTTAATCATGCTTCCCCATAAATAGCCATTATGCCATTATTATTGTAGGGCAAGTTGGTAGGATGAAATGACCCATATTTTATGCTCTTTTAGTAGTGTACAAAAACAATGGAGCAGCGGCGGAGGTGATACCCTTTGGTCATTATTACATATAGCTATAGCTATTGCAGAAGAAGAGAGGAAGCGCGTGAATGTGTGGGTATATAAATATGGTATGAAATTGCTTATTGCTCCATGGAAGTCTGGAAGGATAAAAAATGAAGGTAGTTGGCCATATGCCGTACCTGTATGTGAAGACTGTCAAAGGCCGGTAGCTTTTATGGGAAAGTTGACTGGCCATTGGCATTCCCCAGTAGTCATTCCACCACAAATTAGACCACGAAGAACTGGGTCGAACATCTTGATTTCGTAGGATACTCATATGATCATCATGGACAAAGTCTCCTTCTAAACTGTTACAGTATACGGCTACTGCCAAAGAAGAGACGACAGTAGAGAGGAAAATCTTCTTAAGAGTAAGGTCAAGGTTAGTCCGTTTCTTGCTAGCAGTAGAACAGCCAACACCACTTCGAAAGATTGCATGATCATTTGCCATATTGTTCTTAAACCATGAGGACGGAGATGGAGAATACTTTATTCTTCCTCCTGACGAGGACGATGATCGGTGTGGTGTTGATGATGATGATGATGAGGACGAAGATAGCGACGATGGTGCTGTTGTCAGTTTGACTCTTGACGTTGTTGTTGTTGCTGACGACACCGATGTTGAGGATGGTGATGACAAAGATGTGGACAAATTTTCAAGTATTGTGATCAGAGACATGGTGGTGGACTTGTGTCGGTAAAATCCACAATACTTACAAGAAAGAGGAGCATCTGCACCG
Source organism: Bourletiella hortensis (assembly GCA_034694225.1). Classification (NCBI taxonomy): domain Eukaryota; kingdom Metazoa; phylum Arthropoda; class Collembola; order Symphypleona; family Bourletiellidae; genus Bourletiella; species Bourletiella hortensis. The sequence goes on from JAQFYD010001608.1 coordinate 11,641, forward strand.
CCACAATACGCA
>JAQFYD010001609.1:0-11651 GCA_034694225.1 Bourletiella hortensis
ATAATGCAAATACTGAATCTACTTCAGATCAAATTATCGATATAAATCTTATATCTACTAATAACTCTTATGGAATTAATGAATTAAATGCGAGTATAATTAGAAATATTAAATATTAATAGTTCAAAATGTATCCACTGTAAATTATATCGAGAATGCTCCAGATTCTGTATCTGCTTCAAATCAAATTATCGATGAAAATCTTATATCCACTAATAACTCTTATAAAACTAATGAATCAAATAATGGTAAAATTTGAAAATATTATATAATTCTTTAGTTCAATATGTCGAGACATTAGATAATGTTGATTTTGACGGTAATAATCATGATAATATATATCATGATGCTGATGAATATGATGTTTTGCAGCAAAACAATTACGGATTTTATGCTCTTTTAACAGACAATATTTTTCGTATTCTTTTCGAACAACTTATATGATCTGTTTAATTAAAATATATTTTAAATCTTGTTATAATTCACAAAAGTCTGTAAGTTTAATTAAACGAAATAAGTAAAGGGAGTTCCGAGATTATTTAATTCATGTAATAATATAGATATATATATATTATTTGAAAAGTTTATAATTAGTTTATATAGCATACATATATTCAGTTAGATTTTAACTTCAATATTTTATATATGTCAATATACTTTATTATGTATTTGATAATACGACCAATTTTTAGTTTTTAGTTTATCATTACAATCCTTCTTGGTTTTAGATAAATATTTGCTTATCATGTAAATATTAATTTTATTTTATGAGATAACAATCTAGTTTAAAATTACTATTTTATAGTATTTTAATCTATAAATACCCTGATGCTTGGTTAGTTGCTATCGCTTAAAATATTAATTATTCCAAGCTTTAAATCAAGATCTTAATTAATAAAAATTTTAAGCTATCAAAAAGTACTTATACTAATATGGATTTATGCATAACTATTTTTATTATTCTCATGTTCAACACGTGCCATGTTTGACTAGTATTTTTGCATATTCATAATGACGTTGATAAATTATATAAAACATATATATTCATAAATACCTAAATCTTTAATTTAATGAGAACCTAAAAATACTACATCAGATTTTTATGACATTTCACATTATTCAATATTTCGTGTTTTGGCTTATATAAAGATTAATTGATTAGATCATAGCTTAAAATATAAACTGGAAAAACGAAAAGCAAATTATTGATACAATAATTTATTATTTATGATAATTTGGATAATTTATTATAATAAAAAATTTTTAAACAGTATCATTTTTATATTTTTTTAGTGTCAAATTTAAGCATGCTATAGTTTAGAGATTGTAATTATAAAAGATTTAAACTCTTTTAACAATGTAAAATGTAAAACTTTAAACTCTAAATAATTCTAAATGGCAACGCTAATTTTACGATAAGTGAGTTATGACCCCCATTTTTCAGCTTTTGGTACATATGTTAAAATAATTAATTATTTAGTTTAATTAAAGTTCATACAATAATAAATTATTAAAACTGTATTGGTTTAATCAAATAACTAGTCTTTTTTGGTTTTTGTTAGTTACCAGAAATTTAATTTTTATTGATAATTTTTTGATCAAATTAACGAAATTCTTATTATATTTAAAGACTATAAAAAGTATGTGTTAGTTAATAAATTATACTACCTCCATTTCATAATAGAGGTCGTTTATCGTTTTTGATTAAAAATAAAGTGGGAATTAAATATTTTTTCGTAACTAAAAGTAAAATAGAATAATCAATAAATTTATGATAGTTTGGTATACAAAATTGAAAACTTGAGCTTTTTTACTTATTTTATTTCAATATTTTAACATTTAAATCATGATTAAAAATCAAAAAGCGAGTGATTTTTTAAAATCAGATTAAATAATTAATCTAAAAATCAACAATTCAGCCAAAACATTTCAAAATATCAACCAATTTGTAGTAATTTTTAAATTTCAATACTACCTCTAATTTGAAATTTTTAAATTTTCAAAAGCGACCTCTATTTTTTTTTCTTTTTTTTAAAGCGACCTCTATTTTGAAATGGAGGTAGTATTAATTATGTTGTTTATTATCATACTCAAGTTAAACCCTACTTATTTCTTGGTGAAAATTTAATAAAGAAATTAATCTTACATAATAATTATAAGATAATAAATTTTCCAACACTATAACGACACCCATAGTACAGTCAAATCTCTAAATAAGGCTCAAAACGGGGTTTGGCGATTTTGGGACTTAAACCGAGGCTGGTCTTATTTATAGGGATTTTTTAGCCAATCAGCTTTCACAAAAAATCTACAGTATTTCACAGGTTTTATGCGCAACGAATTTTACAGCTTTTTTCTCAAGATCGATGTACATTTTGTGTAAAATGTACATAATTGAAAAATAAAAAAAATACCCAAAGTACTTAAATTTATTATTTATGTGTCTTTCAATAACCTTGAAAATATTATCCAATAATTATTGTATGATTAGAAATTTACTTGAATCATGCAATAATTTTATCATAATTTGTTAATTGATTAAAAACAATATTGAGGGAGATTAAACAAAACAAAATTAAAGTATATTTAATATAAAAATTTAAAAACGATTTATATTTGTATAACTACTATTTTTTTGCATTTTTTATTAGAATTTGGTTAAGATATTTTTATTTTTAGTGCTTAGAATTTTTGAGATATTATAGAATTATGCAATTATTACTGGTTGAATAATTCCAAAACATTTTGCGCATAAAACCTGTGAAATACTGTAGTAAAAATAATAAATTTAAATTTATATGTTAATATGAAGATAAAATAAGGTGTTTATTTGTATGTTAACAATGTTTAAAATATATAAGTACACAAATAATATGTTAGTATTTAGATATCTACTGTTTCTTATATTATTACTAGGGGTTAAAATCGGTACAGATGAAAACTCAATATTTTTAAAAATAAAGTTCACATTATGTATTTTTTTTCAAACCCTGAGTGCTTTTTTATACCTCATTTAAAAAGTATAGATTTCTGTCTTTTTTTTATACTTTTTATACAGATTTTCATGTGTTTTAAATTTAAAGTAGACCCCCCTATTGGTGAACCCTTATTAGTGAAAATTTTTTTAAATGCAGGGGTTCATGAAATTAACTCGTGAACCCATGTAAATAATTTAATAAAATTTAGATATTGAATTTTAGATATTTTATTTTGGAATTTTTATTTTAATAAAATTTTATTCTCCAGGTTACTTTTTATCAAAAGTAGGTTTGTACTTATTGTTTGAGTTATTTTATTAAAAAATCATGTAGGTTTTGATACATTGATATATTTGTGTTGTGCATTATTTTATAAAATTATTTTATAAAGCAATAAATTATATATTTCAAACAAACTAGGGCCAATAATGTGGGCTGTAAATGTGAGTAAAAAAGTTAAAGTTGATGTTTTTAAAAAACAAAAACATATTTTGAATTGTAATTTTTAAATGAATGTCATGATACATTTGATTTTTTTATTTGAGACAAAAGCACGCGAGTCGGGGATCTACTGTATATCAATTTAATTTAGAACTTAATTAACTATACTTAATAAATAGGGGCTAAAATCGGTACAGATGAAATACCAATATTTATTAAAACAAAGTTTACATTATGTATTGTTTTTTGATACTGAGTGCTTTTTTATACCTCATTTAAAAAGGACAGATTTCTGTCTTTTTTAATACATTTTGTACAGAATTTGCCAGGAAATTACAAGAATACCCCTTATTTTTGTGTAAAGGAAAAATAAAAATATCATAAAAATTATAATATTGTTATTTTTATTGTATTTTAATTTGAAATTTTTTAATATTACCAAAAATAGTATAATTTGTAAAAACCATATCTGTGTTTTTTGTTTCATCTGTCTTTTTTCTGTGTTTTTGTTTAACCCCTAATTATTACAGAATTTCTCTCTAATAAATCGCCTTATCATTTTTAAATACATAATTTAAAAATGCGCTTAAGTATTATCAATCAAAAGTCTGGCTCAAATACTTAAAAAAGCTCATCACATTTATATTTTTTAATAAGTTAAAACTTAATAATTGAAATCAGGTTTTATATTAATTTGAATATATTAATAACAAAAACGAATTTTTTAAACTAATTATGCTTATAAAATATTGATGTTGTCAAAAGTTTGATTTTTTCATTTTTACTTTAAATCTTCAAAAGATCAACAATACTTTATTTCTTAAAATCTATCCTGCATATTGTTGTTAACAAATCAGATGGTAAAACTTTCAAAAAATATATCAGTTGTAGAATATACATACGGGAACATTTTATATGCTTTGATTCTTAAACTGTTAACAATTGTTTATTACGGATAATATAAATTAAAGCTTAAACAAAAATTTAATTCTTCGTTTTATTAACAGTTTGACATATGCTTTTTAGTAGAACCAAAATTAATAAATTAACCTTTTTAGTTTAAGTTTATTTGCAAAAGTAGCCTCTTTAAAATAGCACAGTTCAGTATTTTAACTTTAGAATTATATTTTAATAAATATTCTTTATTTTGTTATGCTTTACTCTTGTTAATTATTTTTTATTTTATTGTATTAGTAAGTCAACTCTTAATTAGAATTATCTACTTACAGTACATTAGATAATTTAATATCCAAGATGAGTATAGTTTATTTGCGCTAAAACAATAAGAAGTTTCCTTATAATGAATATTAGAACTTATATAAAATCAAATAACAATATTATATTGGTCTTTTGTAGACACTTTTGTTGCTTTTTGCTGATTGATAGTTGAAATTTCAATTAAAAGAATTTAGAATTTTGAGCCTTAATTCAAGGGTTGGTCTTATTTCGAGGGTTTACAAGTAAAATTAAAAAAATTGGGCTTTTTTGGCCTTATTTGAAGGTTGCCTTATATCGAGGGTGGGCTTATATCGAGGGTTGACTGTAGATATAAAAGAGGGTAGCTAAAGAAAGCTATTTAATATTTAGTACTTCTTTTATTATTTTATCTTTTTCGACTTTTATTTTTCAATTTAAATTTTTAATATTTTGTATGATTTTGTTGAAATTTACAAAATTTGTAATAATGACATCGGGTTGCTTTTAAGACATACTTACCTAAATTTAGTAGTTTGTTACAAAAGTTTATCTATAGTGTACCCATACGTTATTTCGACATAAATTTCTTGATTTTCAATTCTTGGATGCCCCTTTTTATCATACTTGATTGTACTACAGCATTTCGCATATATTATACCCAAAAATGTGCATAAGATCTTACAAAAAAGATAAAAATTCGCAGATATATTAAAAATGGTATTTTTTGCTCATTAATTATAAATTTTAGTGTTTAGGACTTTTGAAATAATGTAGATGTTAAAAAATCCATCTATAACGCGCATAAAATATGAAGATTATGGTGGACATTTTTGGGCCATTAAGAAAAGAGTGGTGTAGCATTATATACTACGTCCATTTTTAAATAGATGTCTTTCTTAATTTTTTGTTGAAAAAAAATCAATATTTTAGTTTTTCAACAAATTTTATTCTATTAGAAAAATTTTATAAAAAATTAGATACAGTTAGTCATTAAAAGTGTATGTTTTTGTATTTTTTATTTGTATTTAACTTTGTGGTAATTAGAGCACCTTTAAATATATAAATCTATGATGTTTTGATAAAAAGACATCATTCTGCCTTTAATATTCATTGCTATTCTGTCCCGAAATAAGTGCCCACATTTCGTTTTTTGATAAAATTGAGATGAATTTGGATCGAATAAACACAAAAACAGATTATAAATATAGGAAATATAATTCTCTAATAAACGATAAATATTTTTTACATAAATAATAAATACATGTTCATATAATTACAATAATAATGTGAAAAAATTATTAAACAAACATGTTTTCTAAAACAATTTACAAATTTCAGATATTTTTGTTTTGATTAAATCTTAATTGATAAGTTTACAATAAATTTTAAAAACAAAAAGAAGACAAAAAACAACTTGAATAGTAAATTTCTTGTTAGAAAACTATTAATACGAATATTTTTTATATTAGTTTTCTTTTTGCTTTTGATTAAAACTTATGTTTGCTGCATTTGACTATCTCTTATATGTGCAACTAAAACTTGATACTTTAGACAATTGCATTATTTAAAGTTTCCTGATTTAACTTTTTAAATATAAATATCTTCTTTTCAAGAATTTATTATTAAAAACTTATTTTTTTCGTCTATTAATGATTTTAGATAATCTTAATTGTTAATAATGATGTTTATTTAAAAGTTATATACTACTCTGTCCCGAAATAAGTGTCTAAATTACATTTTTTGATAAAATTAAGATTAATTTTAATCGAATCAATACAAAAACAAATTGAAAATATAGAAAACTATATTCTCTAATAAACGAGAAATGCTTTTATATAAAAATAAAAATTTATTCATATAATTACAATACAGTAGTGTTCGAAATTTAGGGCATTTTGTGCCCTAAATTTTTTAAATGTCCTATTTTTTTAATTATTAAAAATCAAAACAAAAAGTTTGTATGAAAACTGATCACTATAAGATATATACCATTATATAGAAAAAAAGTAAAGGTGTATTATGAAGAAGAAATTTTGTCACAATATCATGTTTTAGATGCACAAAAGTGATTTATATATAATTTCCTAATATATCATTTAGCATGTGGAAATTAAAAAACAAAAGTTTTTGTACTGATTTTAAATTTAATGTTATAGAATAGTAGATATTTCTGTCTATTTTTTAATCTTAAAAATATATTTAAATTTTATTAAATTTAACATTCATATTCTTATTATTCATTTTTACTGCGGCACATTTTTTGCCTTAAATTTTTTAAATTTCAAATAGAAAATCAGGTATGTTTGAAATTTTATATCACAATGCCCTAAAATTTTAAAATGCCTTAAATTATGTTTTTTAAAATCAACTATTATTAAGAAAATCGTTATTTGAACTATGAAAAATTCAACTTTTTTTTGAATGCTAATAAGTAGGGGTTAAAATCGGTACAGATGAAAACTCAATATTTTTAAAAATAAAGCTAACTTTATGTATTGTTTTCAAACGCTGAGAGCTTTTTTATACCTCGTTTAAAAAGTACAGATTTCTGTCTTTTTTTATACTTTTTATACAGATTTTCACGTTTTTTTAAATTTATTTCAATTTAATTTAGAACTTTTTTAAATATACTAAGTGCTTCCTTTTAAATAAATACGGGTTAAAATCGGTACGGATGAAATAGCAATATTTTATAAAACAAAGTTTACATATGTATTGTTTTTTGATACTGAGTGCTTTTTTATACCTCATTTAAAAAGGACCGATTTCTGTCTTTTTTAATACATTTTGTACAGAATTTGCCAGGAAATTACAAGAATCCCCCTTATTTTTGTGTAAAGGAAAAATACAAAAATCATAATATTGTTATTCTTATCGTATTTTAATTTAAAAGTTTTTAATATTACCAAAAATAGTATAATTGCCAAAAAGAAAGATCTGTGTTTTTTTGTTTCATCTGTCTTTTTTTCTGTGTTTTTGTTTAACCTTTACTTATAAGTTAAATTTTGCAACCTTATGTATTTTAAATTGACATTTTATTTTTTGGCCAAAATGCCCCAAATATTTTGATACCTACAGCTAAAAAAATACCCTAAATTTTGAACACTACTGTATTAAATCAAAACAACTTTAAAGAAACATGTTTTTTAAAACAGTTTACAAAATTACAAATATTCCAGTTTTGATTAAATCACGACTGATCAGTTGACAATAAAATTTATACAAACAGAAGACGAAGAGCAATTGAAATAGCAAATTTATTATTAAGAAGTTGTTTATACAGCTACTTTGAATATTGATTTCCTTTTTAATTTCTAATAAACCTTATTATTATTCCATTATATCAAGTCATAGATATATTTAAAAATTTGATTGTTTGAGACAATAACATTATTTGTAAATTCTTGTTTTATGTTTTCAAATATTTATAGCTTCTCTTTAATCAATAATTAACAAAAATTATTTTCATGATATAACAAATGATTTTAGATACTATTTATAACTAAAAATGATGTTTGAAAATACACAATGATTATAATGAAATACTTTAATTTTCAAAAGTGGACACTTATTTCGGGACAGAGTAGTAATGATTATGATGAAATGTTTAATTATCAAAAGTGGACAATTATTTCGGGAAGCTCCAATATTCAAAAGTGGAGACTTATTTCAAGACAGAGTAATATTTAAAAAATATATGAAACCATCAATCAATTTTATAGTATATTTAACACTCAATACTACCTCTAATTTGAAAAATTTTAGTTTTCATATGCGACCTCTAATTTGTAATGGAGGAAGTATAAAAATATTTTGGATATCTAATGTTTTTGAATTTATATAATCACTTTTGAAGCTTTTTGGGGCCTAAAAATAGTTCAATTGGACTTATCGGGATTTATTGCAAAACATATAAAATTCTTTACTTATCTGATAGAGTATTTATGATATATTTAATGATAAATCATTTTTATTGATGTTAATAGTCTAAACTTAATACACTATGGTCTATTTTTAATCAATTTTTATTAAAATTTCTTATAACGAATATTTATATAAAAAGACTTTTTGGAATTTTATAACTTAAAGAGTAAGAAATTAGATAGAGTGAATTAAAAATTCTTGCGTTTCGAGAGATTACAAACAAAACATAAACTGTAAGTTATGTCTTCCCAAATAATCTCTTTTGGTGTCATTATAAATAACAATTATAAACCTTTACCATAAATAATAATTTTTTTCAAATAACCAAAATTAGTCGTCTATTGTGATACGAACCTTACAAATCAAAGTGATGTGTTATAAAGCAACCATTTCTAACTTTTTTTAACAGCCTCTAAAAGTGAAATATTTTAATGTTAATATCTTACATCAAAATCTTAATTAAAAATAAATAAATTTCTATTTTTACTATTTAATATTTATTTATTACGAAAAATTATATGTGGTCCTGATTTTTATACTTTAAGGTTGTTAAACTGAGGATGGTATTAAAGAAAGTTAATAACATATAAAAAAATTATTTTTAAAGTTATTGGTATTGATTCGAGGTTAATTATTGTAAGTGTAGAATTGACGCGAGGATTTACTGTATATATAATAAGGTATAGGGAAAATTAGTATGACTTTTATTTTTGTACATATTTTTCATAACATAAAATAAATAAAATAAAAAATTTTGTGATTTTGAAACTAAGTATAGAGCAACACAAAATATAAATACAAAAAAGTTATAGTTTCAAATTATAATTTATAAAAATATATCTTATAATTCCAATAATTAATTTTGTTCATCGGCCTTTTATTTCAAAAACAAATTAGATTTATATTAATTTTTAAGGCAAGATTTTTTATTTTTTATTATTATTAAATAAAAATATTAATTAATATAAAATAACATTATTTGTAATGGAAATATATAATGATTTATTTTATTTTTTGTTTATCCTAATTCTCAGATCTACCTTTCTGGAAAATTCTTCAAAGCAGAAATAAATCTATATTATAATAAAAATATAATTATTTATACAAATGATAATTAGATATACAAAAAATCAAATTAATTGTTATCATTAAATACTTGGCATTCAAATTTTATAAACTTAGGGGTTACAAAATTTTGATTTTAAATTTAAAATATGATTAATCAAAGCGATTTACTTGATTTCTTATTTTTGCTATTTGTTATATTACTAGCTATTGTAAGTCTAAAGTGCTCCATTCTTTTATATATAATGAATTTTAATGAAACTAATAAACATGAAGTACCATATAAACCAAATAATTCAATCAATTCTAATATTGAAAATGAAAATAGAACATATAAAGGTAAAAGTACTTATAATATATAGAAAAAATTCATCAAATCAGACAATATGAATCAAATAATAAGAATAACAATAATTATTTAAGATTTGATAATTCAGAAATTAGCTATATGTGTAAATATACATATTTTATGAAAAAACATGAGTCTCAGAAAAATGAAAATATTACAGATATTAATAATGTTATTCCAAATAAACTTTTTAATGAAGACATAAAACTATACGATATAGGAAAAGGAATTAGTCTTGATGAATTTATTAGCCGTTATTGTAATGGCAGATACAGAGGATATACAAAATACAATTTTTCTAACACTTGTGTAAATCAAATTCATCATCACAATATTTCTCAAAATAATAATGAAAACTCTAGAATTATCAGTTGCAGTCAACCTAGTATTGCAAACTTTAGTCGTCCAATTTATCCAACACTTGATTGTTATACTGGAATTGAATCAAGAGATATACTTCAAAATACATGGTTTGAAAATAATAATTTCGAACAAAACAACCAATTACAAATTGAAAATAATAATAATTTTATTATATCAAGTAAAATTGTATCATTTATTTAGATCATGGACAAGATGAAAACAATCAGTTTACGAATAATTATAATTCATTTGATGATTCTGCTTATAATATTCAACCCACTTATATAAATCAAAATAATATGAATCAAGAAACAGGAATATCTTCGTGTTTACAATCAAGTAATACTGTTTTTTTAAATCTAGTTCATTTAACTAACAACTCACATACAAATATTCAATCAAGTGATATTTTTGAAGATTCATATTCAGGTATTTATTATATATAAAATTAATATTTAGAATCATCATCAAGCGTACAATCAACAGATTCTGATTATGAGGATATAGTTAATGCAATGAGAAATTTAAATATTAACACAGAAACAAGTCGATTGGATATAATTTCTAGTATAGGTTTAAATTATAAATATAATTTTTAAGATTTAGAAATACCTTCAAGCCTTCAATCAAGAGATTATGACATTGAACATTTAACTAATGCAATGAGAAATTTAGATATAAATACAGAACCAAATTATTTAGATGAAAGTACTAGTACAGGTATAAATAATTTATAATTATCAAGATATTCAAAGATCTTCAAGTGAACAATTAAGAGATGAAGTTTTGGATGGTTTAATTTTTGCAATGAGTAGTTTGAATATAAGTATTGAACCAGATCAAATAGATGAAGAAACAAGTTCTAATATGAATCACAATGAACTAAATATGCAAATGTCTTATAGTAATAACAATACGACTAATGTGATTAATGGTAATAGTTTAGTGATTCATATTTTAGATATGAATATGGATTTTAATCAAATTGAGAATGATCATACAAATAATACTACTGAACACAATAATACTATCCAGCATGCTAATACAAATTCTAATGCAAGTCAACAAATTTGTGAATCATCTATTAATATAGAAGGAAGTAACACTGATATAGACCAGAGCATCGATGAAATGAATAATTTGAGTTTAAACTTGAATATATCAACAAGTGTGCAAAATTATGAAACAAGAATTAGTTCTATAAATAATGTTATTCCATTATTAAATATCAATATTAATGCTATGGACATACAAAATAGTAAAAAATATTCTTTTAACATTTTTAGATAATTTTATTGAATTTTATATAATAGTATCTAGATACATATATTTAT
>JAQFYD010001610.1:0-11651 GCA_034694225.1 Bourletiella hortensis
GGGTCTCTTTTAAGCGCCGGGGGTAGAAGGAGCTGGAAATAATAAACGCCGGGGCGCTTATTAGAGGAAATACGGTACGTTTTTTTCTTACTGCTAGATAGCCTCTTGAGATTATGTTTCAAGAAAGAAGAAAAAAGCTTTCCTTCATGTTTGTCGACTCACAATCCGAATGCTATTCAAAGTTTTATTAGGAAGTATAGCCTGCGTATGCATATTATGTGTGTCTCTCTGAATGTGAAAGTGAAACCTGTTGCTTGTTGATCTGTGAGTAAACTATTTAGTGGTAGTTGCTAAGCGCGTGTGTAGTATGAAGATGCAAGAAGATTCCATTGTTATTTTTTTGTCTATATTATACATGTTTGTTACATGTAAATCTCAGCTTGCCTCCAGGATGAGTACCAAGAAAAGTATCTCTGCTTAGTTACTACTACCGTGTTTAATATTAATAAGGAGATAGCGAGATGGAAGTAGTTACAGTGAGTGGAGAAGGAGAGTAAAAAATTCATCAATAATATATTGTAATCTCTATTTCAGATCGGAGTTGTTACCTGGTGAGCTATAGTGAGGAGCTTGGTAATCATCATTACTATTCTCTACGTAATAAGGGGCGAACTGATCGAAGGACGAGGTGGAAGATAATAAGAGAGTGGTTGGCAAAAGTAGAGCTTCCAAACGGAGAGAGAGAATCAAGCCGTGAAGAAACGAGACTCGAATCTTGAGTAGCAACAACACAAACTGCTTCTATAGTCTTCATCAATCTTTAGGTGAGTTAACTTTCTTACATTTTTGCTCCTCAGTGAGCTTCTCTGCATAGACACTTGGCTCAGTTTGACACTGAGCATTCCGATAGTTTTCCTTAGTTCTGCTGTAGTCTACTATTGTATATGTATTTGAGGAATAAGAGGTTAAAAATAATTGTATTTCATTTTTCCAGTGATTGATTGTGTGAAGGATGGGACGTTCAAGGCTACCGTTTTTAGCTGCAGTCACAGTTCTCAGTTTGTCCGTAACTATTGTCACAAGTCAGGATGAAAACCAAGGAAGTGCAGTGAAACCTAATGCTCAACAGATAGAGAAATTGTGCAAGGATCGACCAGAAGAAGAGTACTTCCGTTTAACGACTGAGGGTGACTGCAGGGATGTCGTCCGTTGTGACAAGGCCGGGTTAACTGGAGCTATTCGTTTAGCCGGAGTCAAGTGCCCCAATGGATTGGCTTTTGATATCTACAAACAAACGTGTGACTGGAAGGGTCGCGTTAACAACTGTGACAAATTAGAAAGTACGTTTTTCAATAATCATTACCATCATCATCTCATGCCACTTATTATGTACTATTAACGTATCATTATCGGCTACCTTCTCCTTTGCTTGCTCTATTTCACAAACACTCTCGTGTCCGTAACCTCATTGCCAAAAAAATTATTGCCCACTGAATGAGAGTTTCTGAACTGTATTTGATAGCCCCATCATAAGATTTTTGCAGTTCTCCTCAATGACTTTGACCTTCGCACAATACTTTTTGGGGGAGTTATTAAGTGCAATAGTCGGCATAACGTACGGTGCTCATTGGCGTTGACCCTTGACGCAGATCGTTCTTAAAACCTAGAATTTCAGTGCTTTTGTTTCTCATTCACTAATGATGCTTTCTTCTTTCTTTTCAGAGCCGCGCAAAGTTTTGCCAAACTTGGTGACAGATGAACCAGTTTGTCCCGATGGTAAACTCCAATGTGGTAATGGAGAATGTATTGAAAAGGCTCTCTTCTGTGACGACAAGCCTGACTGCTCAGATGGCTCTGATGAAAATGCTTGCAGTAAGTATCATCTCCTCTGAATTTTGCGGTGTAAATTTTGAGGACTTTTCCAGTGTAACATTTATGATTTTATTTATTAGGTGTTGAGACTGATCCTAATCGCGCCCCAGAATGTGACCCAACCCAGTGTGTCCTTCCTGACTGTTTCTGCTCTGCTGACGGCACACGTATCCCTGGAGCTCTCGAACCTAACTCGGTAAGTTTTCATTCATATAATTACGATGCAGTAATTAATATCTACTGCGCCATGCCTTCCGCTCGTAAAGTGAATGGAAATGGAAACATGTTACGAGAGAATGGATGTTGATGGTGTTCCCATGCTGATTGATGACGCCAAAACTGTTTTGAGACTAGTAAAATCTACTGAAAGTCTGTCATGTATAAATGAATTGATAATGGAAGGGTTATGAGTGAAAGTGTGTGCATGTGTTTGGATTTGAGCGAGTATACGTGAATGGAGGAGGAAACTAGTTTCAGATTATGAGGCGCTGGCAAAGGGAGCATTATTAGGGGAAGAGAGAGACATGAAAAACCAAATGTAAACACATGCAGGATCAGTATGTATGCTAATGAGTGAGTAGAAAGAAGTTGAAGTGTGTAAACTAATGTGTATTACACTACCTAAATGAGATTAGTGACCGTAACTTGTATGCATTTGCTTCTGAACAGGTCCCACAAATGATTACCATAACTTTCAACGGAGCTATCAACGTGGACAACGTAGATTTGTATGCTGACATCTTCAATGGAAATCGTCAGAATCCAAATGGCTGCCAAATCAAGGGAACTTTCTTCAGCTCGCACAAATATACCAACTACTCAGCTGTACAAGAATTGCACCGTCAGGGTCACGAAATCGCCAGCTTTTCTGTTACTAACAAGGACAACCCAATTTACTGGACCGACGGAACCTACGATGACTGGCTTGCTGAAATGGCCGGCAACCGTCTTATTATTGAGAGGTATGTATAAAAGTCCGTTTTAGGTGCCTAGCTTGGTTAAGTTTGAAAATATTAATGGATGGGGGTTTGGTTTTGGAAATAGATTTGCCAACATTACTGACGGTAGCGTTATTGGTGTCCGGGCTCCATTCCTCCGTGTTGGTGGAAACAAACAATTCGAAATGATGGCTGACCAATTCTTTGTCTATGATGCCTCCATTACTGCCCCATTGGGACGTGTCCCCATCTGGCCTTACACTTTGTATTTCCGTATGCCCCACAAGTGCCATGGTAACGCTCAGAACTGCCCATCCAGATCTCACCCCGTTTGGGAAATCGTCATGAACGAATTGGACAGAAGAGATGACCCAACCTTCGATGAATCTCTTCCCGGTTGTCATATGGTCTCCTCCTGCTCTAACATTCAGACTGGAGAACAATTCGGACGTCTCCTTCGTCATAACTTCAACCGCCACTTTATGACCAACCGTGCTCCACTTGGTCTTCACTTCCATGCCTCCTGGTTGAAGTCCAAGAAGGAATTCCGTGAAGAGTTGATCAAGTTCATTGAGGAAATGTTGGCCAGAAATGATGTCTATTTCGTCACCATGCTCCAGGTCATCCAATGGATGCAGAATCCCACAGAATTGACTGCTCTTCGCGACTTCCAGGAATGGAAGGAAAAGTGCGATGTTAAGGGACAACCTTACTGCTCTTTGCCAAATACTTGCCCTCTTACTACTAGAGAACTACCAGGAGAAACGCTCCGACTCTTTACTTGCATGGAGTGTCCAAGACATTATCCATGGATCTTGGATCCAACTGGTGACGGAGCTTCTTTTAAATAAAAGCACCACAAATATCCATCAACAAACTCATGCATAATCCTCTAAAATTAGATCTTTTGGACATATTGATATTTTTATAACCTTATATTTTATGTAATTTTTTGTACTATGGTCCATTATTATTATTGTCGACGACCACCACGTACCATTAATGTGTTTGTTAAACAAAATTTTCGTGTTTTTAATTGTGATTAAAGAATTTACAATTAATTTTAGTCCGTCTCTTTTCTTTCAGTCGTATCATCTTCGAATACATTAACGCAGAATAATTAAAAATGGACCGTAGGGCTTAAGATAAGCTTAAGGTTATGTTAGCAACATCTAAACCTATGATATCATCATCGTCTATGACAAGTTACTATGTCCAGGTTCCCTCTGCCTGATCACAAGTGATATGATAATCTATTCTGTGACACATCTCGTTGACAAGGAAACAGCTTTGTTTATACTTTTCCATACATCTTCCATGTTTTGCTTGCTATCTAATTTGACTATCAGCTATAGACTGAGAAATGCAGAATGGAAATTACAATATGATAGGTAAGAACCGGTAAAGCGCCTAGCAGCCAAACATAATTAGTTCGGCTCTCTAATTGATCTTCCAGCTCTTCTCTTCTGTCCACCAGTGTAGAAACAATGGAAAAGAAAGCTTAAAAAAGAGCTCAGGTTGAACGCTATAAGACAATTATTTTTATTCGTTAAAAACAGCGCTATATTTTCTTGCGATTTTCAGGTATGATAAACGAAGTTACAAAACTTGATTTCAAAACAAATAACAAATAAAAACAACTAATACAATATGTCTATTAGTTGAAATAACAAGTATCAATCAGGACAGAATACACTACTTCTATTAATATTTGCAAGCAATCGCAGCAGATTTCGTACATTACTAATCAAAACTCTCATACTATCCTTCAAAGCACCATGAAATACTATCCACACAATTGTCAAATTAATATCTTGTTGGACAACTCAAAATATACTTTTAATTAAAGTGCACAGGACGACAAAAGCGTGCCGTTGTGCGACTATTACATTCTTTGCCCAAGCGATGACAATAATTCAGGGCTGTCTATGTGAAAAACGCTTATCCATCGAATAAATTATGCCTTGTTGTTTCTTCAAGTAGAACAAATGATGATGCTGGAACCTCTGACTTAGTCCTTCCTGCAAATATAGACACAAAACAATCCATTAGTCCTAGCGAACAAGAAACTACCGTACTGAGTAACTAATTAACTGTAAAATTTAAGAACTTACCAAGTTTTAACCGCACTACTTGACAAGGTGTCTCATACTGTCGCATCTTCGTCTCCATATCGCGTCTTGAATGTTATCCAGCAGAGTTTCACCAATTCCATAATTTATTCCAGGGCTGTTTTCTTCTCCAACTCAATTGGCTCAATGCACAGAAACTGACTGATGACAGCGTCGACAGACAGGCTATGAATTAAAATAAAAATCCAGATTTAGATTTTACGTTCTGAATATCCGCCAAAAACAAATTAGATATGAGAGGATTGCGGAATCAGATAAGATCAAAGCTTCTCGAGAATCATCAACCCGACTGCGACTGTGAAGTCGAATATAGCACGAGATGATCAAGGAGCTTCAAGGAGTTCAATTTCCTAGCAACGTGAGTTACTAGAAAAGTACATCACTCAAAAGCTCAACCTGATAATAAGCTACATCTTCTTCACAGCCAACTTTTGTCGGTCAAACTCGGCCTTTATCATCACATTCACGACAACATCCAACTAAAAGTAATAAACCACATCGTTTTGACTTACCGAATAATTATAGACCCAGTTCTGTCTCGCTGGAACTTTGTTTTTTCTTTCGGTATGCCCGTTCAATATTTTCCAACGTTTAAGTCTGGGCCAAGTTGAGAAGAGGTTCGTGTCATCGCATTGGAATCATTTTACCACTATGGCAAATCTTCGTTATCTCTAACAGTATCCAATACATCTCGATGTAGTTTGACAAAATTTCATCCCTAATCCCTACTACCCATCCAGTACACACAGGCACTGTTACAAATACATTATTCTTCTACATCTTCGAATCGTATAATAATCACACTGCGACACACTCATGCTACAATAATTAATCTGCTATACCCAGTAACTGGCAATGTATGGAAAAGAAATCACACTAGCGTTTCACCACGCACTAAAAATCCTAACTCCTATTGCAATTTAAACAAAATATATAAATAATAGCACAAATGTAAAAAATAAACCAACAATTTTTCAAACTGTTTTCAACGTAGTCCGTACATATAGGATCTATAAAAGCCTAAATCTAACTATTATACATTGACGATAATAATACGAAACTGAGAGGACAACAAATCGCACTCATACAACATTATTATAAGTTATATAGCCATCATCATCCATCATCATGATCATTACTAAAATGACGCTCAACGTCTTTTTCCAATCTACCTTATAATAGTTACTCATAGCAACAACAACAACCATTTACAATAGCCTCATCACAGAAAATGACTTATTATTTACCTACTACACGAAATCATCATTCTTCCTTCCCTTTAAAAAAATCATCATGATCCTCGCATCGCATTCACATAAAAGTTTTTGGTAACGAAATACATTGGCCGTGACTCTTAATTCAATCTGGCTATTACTACTACAAATACATACTTGAATAGATCATAGTTATACAATAACAACAGCAACAACTGCGGACCACTTGACATTATTATGGTTCCGTCTTAGTTACAAAAAAAATAATATCGCCTATGATTCGTATATTATCATGTCAAATAATGTTGCTTCATTCAGGTAGTATTATAATAGATTAAACTACGATTTTTTTTACAATATAGGTTCATTAGGTGTACATTTCGTACAGAATTTCATATTTACGACTATTTAAAATTTTCTTCATTAGTATCAATACTGCTACTTCCACGTCCCTCAAATCGTCACTCAAATTAATGAATTTCGTTTCGTACGTTACGTTCCTAAAGTATTTGAAGCGCTATTCAACAACATCCCAAAGCTTTACCTTGATAAATGTAGTAGCTCTTCGTTCGTGAGTATGTACAACAATTGGGCTAATTACTCAAGGTACAGTAGTAATTACAATGTTAACTGCTGACTAATTATTTCTTGTTCACAGCGAGCATCAAACGAAATTACAATAATTTTTGCACATTTCTTACAAAATCACCCCCATTGTTTCTACATCGGTGGTTTACGAGACAGAATTCTTCGGACAGAATTCCCGCCTTTGTAGTATAACGATCCAACATCCAAACAAAATGGATACGCGGGAATCCTGATGCGGGTGGCATGACTACTGAAGTTTTCGACAGAAAAGTCCCGGCTGGAATAAGGAAGGAACGAACAAGAAGAATTTTAAGTACAATGTACAAATCGGTTGACCCTGAGATTTGTAGACATATCTAGATGCATACATTATTATTACTATTATTGTTAATTAATGAGACAATATGCGTACACAGGTTGATGATGGCGAGACTGTGTTTGTTGGTACATCATATACAAGCACTAATTATGTTACTTGACTTAACGGCTCTTCTAAATATTCCCATGACATGATGAGCTAGGTAACAAACTACAGTATTATTAGCAATAACGACAAATCCTATTATTATAAATGTATATAAATTTTAGTACATCCGTTGGCAGGGGGCAACTGGTTGTGACCGTCTACCTGGATCGATCGACCGGCAGTTGAGATAAACTTATTCTTCTAGATATATATACTTACAATATTGCGAGTACAGAATGATAATTATGATATAATAATAATGATAATAATAGTTAGCGTTTTTGTGTGTTTCTACAGCAGTGACTTGCTAGCATTATGTGCCGCTCTTCTTCTTCTTCATGTATGAGATCACAATGGACACATTTGTACGATTCCAAGTTTTTTTCAAGGTTGGCATCTGCATTCGCCCCTTCTTGTGGTAGTGAAGAAGAACAGTCTTGGTCTTCTTGTTTTTCTTCTGTCTTGGACTGTTTCACTTCTGGCTGGTTATTCGAAAATGATGATGAAGAATCTTGGAGATTATGTTTTTTGGTATTGCTCTCATTGTTGGCAGTTGTTTGCGGGGAAAGGATCTTAAGTGCTAGCTTGTTGTTGGCATAATTATTATTATCGGTGGGATCATGTTGTTCCTTCTGCTGAACTTGGTTGGGCAGCAATGATAATGGTATTGTTGAGTGAGCATTATTATTATTATTACTACTACTAGTATCATTATTAATATTATTAAAAGTTAAAGCATTCGTAATAATGCTATTGTCAGTGACTACATTACTGAAAGACTCAATTTTGCTATCAATGACAGGATTGGGCTGTGCGACTTTCTGTGGTGTTGTTGGCCTCATTTTCTCAATAGCAGCGAAAGAGAAACCGACATACATTTCCGACTTGCTCTTGCTCTCAGGTGTTCGCATATTGAAATGGTTATTATTGTAAGCCCCTGTCGTATTAGCTTCTTCATCATCATGATTTAAAGAGGAGGATGAACCGGTGCGGTCAGAATCCGTTCTTGGCCGTTTCAGGGGCTGAAGAAGAAGGATTTGAGGATCATTGATGATGATTTGACTTTGCGGCAGTGGTGGCGGACGAAGATTATGATGGAGGGCAAGATCCTCTGTAGTATTAGCTTTCCTTTGCAGCAGGTGCTCGGGCGACGAACCCGATATTGGCGAGGGAGCCAACCTGTTTAGTTGAATTTCTCTCTTGTTGAAGTTCTCAAGGCCGTCGTGGCTGAAGCAGTATGACTTCTTGACTTGTTCATCCTCCGTGTCACCACCATTCTCTTTGGAAGCAGCAGTACCGCCACCAACAACAACACGAGAAATTGACCTTGACTCCTGTACAGGACGTACAGGACAGGACATTTGATGATAGGAACGTTTTAAAGCTTTACAACGATGATTATTGGGTCTTCTTATTGATGAGCTGAGAATTCCTTGGGTATGAGATGCAAACAGGATGTCATCATAGTCTTCGTCATCAACTGTCGTTGAACTGGGAAGTCTGTCAATTTCATCTTGCCTTGCAACGCTACTACTACCACTCCTCCCACCAGTAACTATGACCGGGCAACATTCATCGCCAGAATTGGAGGACACTACACTTTCATCGTTTCTCTTCCCATCTTCTTCACCAAGATCATCATCATCGTCATCATCACTATCAGAATAACTGGTATAGCCATCTTCATCCTCCTCTTCTTCACTTATACACATTCCATCATCAGAAAATGCAGAACTATCCGGTTCATTCTGTGATGACACTTCAGCAGATTTACGGAAATATTTGCTTAAATATGATGATGATGATGAAGACTTGGACCCAGATCCAGCTGTTCCCGTTGAAGAGTTGTTCATAGGAGCGGTAAGGAGACCAAATAAGATTGGGAATTCCTCCGATGGCTCCAAATCCGTATCACTTCCTCCTCGTGTCATTATTTTCAAGTCAGCGTAGCTCATGCTACAGTAAGTATCACACGAATATGATTATATCTTGTTGATGACAACGTTTCGGCCAGTCCAGTGCTTTAAATCACCTTCATTCTATCTGTTATTAGCAAGAGTGAAAGCGACGACTATAACGCGAGTTTCGCACCTTTGAGTATAGTCTTTTTATCTTGATAACTATTACGGTACTAAAAATGACACGTTCATAAAGTATTATTATTCCTGAGAGTCTTCACTTTGGCATAGCAGTAAGATTTGGGCAATTTTTATAACTTGTGCCTCTACTACTGCTGTTTCAAGACTGCGAGTAATAGTAGAACAGACACTTATCAAGTCTTGCTTGCAATTCAAGTCACTGTCCTCTTTCCTTCGTTCGTGGTCGCTTTCACTTTAACCGTATTCTTGTTATTATTATTGCAAACTTCCTTCACATTTAGCCGGCCATCCATGGAAAGAATCACATCAGCATCAGCAGGCACCACCTTCATCCGCTGCCAATGCCAAACGTGCTTGAACTCATTTACCTACGTTAAAAGTATGTCTCTCACTCTCTTCTTCTCTTCCCCTCTTCTTCTGCTATCTTGAAATTTCTTCTTGAACAATTTGATCCCACTCACTCTGATCCTGATACAAGTAGTAATAGCAGCAGCAGAACTACTTCTTCTTCTTCTCATTGCAGTCCTAATTAGAACAGAACAAAAACTTACAAATTAACATCAAAAGCCAGGTCATAAACCTTATTATTTATCTCCCCTCCAGATCCTTCATCTTAACCCACCTTCTTCTTAAGACTATAGATTATACCAAGAATACTGCACCGTCCCCTTAATTAGCTTTATTCAGCTCTACTTGTTATTTCCATTGCACTCACTCACTCATAAATCATGATAGCTAACTAATCCAACTCTGTCAGTCATATCATTCATATCACCAAGAAACTAAACTTTCCCAACATTTAAACAATTTCTTCTCTGCACTGAATATTAAATCACTCATACTCAGACTCCTAATTCCATATATTTCCATCGTATACAAAACCCCAGTCCTTCCTCTGTTCCTCAGAAAGAATGAAAGGAACTAACCGCCAAATTCACCGGAAAAGTACAGTCATATGCTTACACTGCTTTCCTTATTGTAGCTAGCGTCTACCGTCTGGTGAAAGATATCCATAACTCGGTGGCGGTAACCTGTCACACATTGGCATCTGACTATTCTATTGCTTTTCCTTGAACAAGAACCAAATGGCATTCAGTTCTTGAGGAAGGGATGAAAGAATCCCTGGAACCGGCAGAAGCTAAATCTTATGTTGATGATGATACTTACTATTAATTAACTTGTACAATAATAATAATAGTAACTGTCTCCTCTTGCTACGGCGGCGAGCAGCTATAAGCTATAATGCTATTCCCAGCCAAAGTAAACTCAAACTCAGTTTCCTCTACGACTCATTATTATGTTTGTGTCTGTACTAAATAACATGATCATTAGCTATTGTACAAGTAGAGAGAGACTTTTGAGGAGGCCAAAAGCCTTGAAATTCTTTGAACTCACCATGAACCCTGGTTGAGAGAGTGCAAAAACGTACACGGTCGTCCTATCTCTTCTATTACTACTTCTCTGCTGCACATTTCTGCTCCTACTAAAATGGCAATGCTCGTAGCATTAGTGAATGCATACTATCAACCACCATCACTACCACATTTACCACAATACTAACTCACTAGAACTCCTATATGCTCCTTGAAGAACATCATTATTATTACTGCAATCAGTTAGTATATAACACAGACGAAGGAATGTCTGGAAAAGAAAAAGAAGCTAGCTAAATCCCTTGCCGCCTTCCTTTCTTCTTTAATGCCCACAATAACCCCGTAGGGGATATTGGAGCAGGAGGACACAGCAAGTTCCACAGAATTTTTCTGACCGCCCAAAAATAAAATGACACGGACTTTACAAGCTAATTTAAAGCTATTTGGATAAGATATTTTTAAGATGTTGTATTAACCTTGCTCTAATGTCATATCACAATGGTCCAGTGCCGTCGGTGACCAACCGGGGGAGTCATATAGGTTTCCACACTCACTTGTCACTTCACTGAACTGACCTACATAAAGCCAACTCTCTTGCTCCGTCGACGGTTGAAACCTGACTGAAGTAGTGTATAAGGAATCTCACATATTATTTGCTATTCTGGCGTATATTTTCTGGCAGTACTCTTCTGGCTTCATCTGTACTGAAACTTTTTCCTCTATATACTTGCTTTTGCTTCTACTATTCTGTCTCAGTCAGTCTCGTGAGCTTAAATCGCAACTCTCGCTCTTCTACTTGTAGTATGTAGTCAGCCATATATGAGTCTGGTCTTGCACTGGGAACAACATAATATGGTCCTGAGTATGGTTCAGGCCGTTCATTCACCTTGACTTGTATGTATATGCCATGTGTTTAAAGCCATCAGAGTGTATTCACCTCCCAATGTCATTGAGTCTATAGTTATATGCATTAAAGTCGGGCTCTCATTCTCTCTTCTGTCCTGTCCTCATGACATGGCGGTCCATAAT
>JAQFYD010001611.1:0-11649 GCA_034694225.1 Bourletiella hortensis
ATATTACATAATCTATGGTGAACAATAATTAGGACACATTTACGTGTGTGCAAACTCTAACCAAGGACATTATTACAAGTAGCAACAATGACCTGTGTATTCTTGTTGGAACTTAACAATCAACATGCAAGTAAACCTGCCCGATCAACAGTTATTTGGAATTTTACGACTCACAATAATCGTACACATCGAGTGCTATTTATCTTAATAACAATAATTCCTATCGGTACCACATTATCATGCATGAGGATTACGTAGAGTGGACGAAAGTATTTTTTTGTTACCTAATCCAATAGACATTTATCTATAATAATTGAATACCTCTTTGGACAAAATTTCCATCCTTATTATTTACTCGACATGCTCCTTCCGAGTTCCATACAATGGAGAGTGACGGTGAATAAGGGGCTCCATCTCCACCATGACGTGCTCCGGTCGTCGAAACCGAATCGGCAGCAATGGCTGTCCGGACTGACGGCGGTTTGTGAGGCGTGCCTTGGTGCGCCGATTGTAGTCAGCGCACCATTGGGCAATTACTTCACAACCTTCCATAGTCTTCTTCTTTAAGGAGACAGCGAGTACTTTCCCCTTAATGAAGACCCACTGGAGCACCCAAGGGCTGAACAGAACAACCAACAAGAACACCGCATTCACCCCGATCATCATCATCAGCAATTCCCAAACATACCAAGGTCTTGGCGCAGGTTCACAATTGCAGCTGTATAGAACACATAATTAAATTACAATATAATGCATACAAATAATAATAATGGTAAAAGTAAAACACTTACCTCAACATCTTTTCGACGATCTTCACACAACTCGTACCATTCCATTCGCAAGTTGGTAACCACACACAGAGGTCTTCCGTACCGGCGGATGCACAACTACCTACAAATAAGCCCAAGTACAAAAACATGATTTTTAACTTATTAAGGATCTTTTCTACAACAAAGTAATTAAAAAAATTCACCTTTGACAGCTGCCATAATCTTGAGAGGTGAAAACCAACAACTTTTCCGATCCGATTTCAAACTAAACGCGCGCAAATGCGAGCGCGTAATAGAAGCAAGGAAAACTACTCCTCTGTACTGTTGCTGCCATCAAATACAGTTAGAACACGGTGTTCAGTGATAACCCACATGACCCTGATACTGTCCCAGATGACCCTCATACTGTCC
Organism: Bourletiella hortensis; assembly: GCA_034694225.1. Taxonomy (NCBI): domain Eukaryota; kingdom Metazoa; phylum Arthropoda; class Collembola; order Symphypleona; family Bourletiellidae; genus Bourletiella; species Bourletiella hortensis. The sequence continues at coordinate 1,182 of JAQFYD010001611.1, forward strand.
CGGATGACCCTGATACTGTCCCAGATGACCCTGATATTGTCCCAGATGACCCTGATACTGTCCCAGATGACCCTCATACTGTCCCGGATGACCCTGATACTGTCCCAGATGACCCTGATACTGTCCCAGATGACCCTCATACTGTCCCAGATGACCCTCATACTGTCCCGGATGACCCTCATACTGTCCCGGATGACCCTCATACTGTCCCGCATGACCCTGATACTGTCCCAGATGACCCTCATACTGTCCCGGATGACCCTCACACTGTCCCAGATGACCCTCATACTGTCCCGGAAGGCCATGCTGGTGTCCCGTAAGACCCTCATACTGCTCCAGAAGGCTATCATGCTGTCCCTAAAGGACATGATACTGTCTCGGAAGACCATGACACCATCAAGGAAGACCATCATTCTATTTGAAAGGATCATGATACTATGCTAGAAGACCATCATGCTGTCCTCCGTTGCCCATCTTGACTTGCCATATGGTTCTACGCCTTTAAATGTTAAATAGAATGCTAAAGTACGACTGTAGTAGTAGATTATTCCGTCTCTAACGGCAATTATTATGAATATTAACGTAAACTGCTTTTTCTAAATACAACCAAAATGCATTGTACTATCTATTCCTCTACAATCTTATTATTAAGCTACATAATGCTAAACTACGCCCATTTCATTCAAGCCTTGGCACTAGAACAATCTACTTTTAGAGAAGTAGCGTTTAGTTGCATCCGACGCAGGTGCCTGATGACCAACCACGGATGTGTCATCTATTCTCGACGATATCTTCACAAAAGCTTTTGTATATTCATATAAGTTTTCCTTAGACAATGCTGGAGGGCCATTGAACCTCACACGAACAAGGTTTTCCAGTGACTTTGGAGAGAGGTTTTGGCGATCTGGTGTTTTGATATGAGAAACCATCGAGAATGCACGTTCAGCATCCGCACTTGTAAAGGATGTCACGAGTATACGTTCTAGAAGTTTCTGAAGTTCAACGGAAATATGGAGTTCACTCTTCTCCATCTGCACTGGCCAATACTGTGCCGCGTCTGTGTCTTTAAGTTTTTGGCTATTGGGGTCTTGCACTATTGCCGAAAGAGCACGCCTCCAATCTTCAACAAGTTGATTACACGGGCTGATCCCATAAAAGTTACAGATAATTCCAATATTCTCCTCAGGGCTCTTGGGTGAACTGTTGGGAACGATCGTAGGGGTTCCAGTGTAGCAGGCCAACAGAGTACTACATGCAGACGAGACAGGGGCTGTAGAGCAGAGGGATTTAAAGTTCCTTGGATTAAAGACTTCGAATGCTTCAAGAAGCTCTGGATCAAAATATTCCAGAATCTGTTTCTGGATGTTGTCATAAAGCAACTGTCTGAACTGGCTTAAGTTGATTGTGTGTTGTCCGTCGACACGACGTGTAAGCCTTTGTGAATCATCCTTTAGGACTTCGGGGCAGTTATCATAATCTGTGAGGGTGCACGCTCCCTTAACACAGTAGTCTACGCACGAACACTTTCTGAGGAACGTGCGAAGGTATTCACCAGGTTCATTCTTGAGGGTTTCAAAGTCAGAATAACCTGCTCGGATGATTTGAACATTTCCAATCATGATTCCACCCTTACCCTGGAATCGCTGCGACATTATCTCAAAGACACTCAAGAAATCCGAAAATTCAGCCACCACGACAGGAAAAGTCTTGTCCAATAGGTGGTTCAGGAGCTCGGATGCCTTCGTCTTCCCACTTTGATCAAATTGTGGATCTTGAACAATTCGGCTTAAATCCAACCTCAAGGCGTCGTAGTTTTTGTACATGGTGTGCATACATTTTTTGTGGGAACTCGCCCATCTAATGTCGAAAAAGTAGTTGATTCTGTATGCAGGTATGTCGTATTCTTCGGCAAGCTCTATGAATTCCTGGAACCTCTTAGACCCTCGGCTCATGTAGAACCTAATTTGAAACAAACGTTATGAATTGTGAGATTCTGTTAGGCTGTGTAGTTGGTGTAGTTGTTTGTGATTTGATCTCACTAAACTGTACTTACGTGTAGAACTTGTTGTTGATGTGTGCAAACGTTTTGAAGTACCGCTGTCGGTTCCTCTCTTCTACAGCAGGCGACGGATCGTCAGTAGGAAAATCTATTGCATGCAATATTGCCCTCTGCAATTTGTGCGCACCACATTTTACAAGTGCTAGATTCCTCCCCACGTATCGGCTAAGGTAAGTATAGAAGGAGTTTCTTGATCCTGCCATGTTTGAAGCTGAGTCCGAAACCGACGCAATGATATGGGTCTTGAAAAATTGTTCGAAACCCGGCACAAGATCGTCATCCTGCGACACACGAATTTTCAAATCTTCCACCATGTTGTATCCACTTTCGCCAGTGGTAATGACTAACAGGCCCCAGAAATAAACGATGGGTTTTGAATCTTCAAGGGTTTGTATGAGGCAAACGAGATAGGGAATATTCCTATTCGTTGTACCGTCACATATAAGTGAAAAAAACTTTTGTTCCGCTACCAAATGCCGCAGAAGGCGCTTGTGAAATTCGGATGAAAAAACAACAGAAAGAGTTGAAAGAGACTTCTCATGGCGATGTTTGAATCCAACCTTGACGCCCATCCTGTCTGCCAAATTTAGAAATTTCCCGTGACCACGAAACGACACCCCATTCTGTATTTCTGTGTAACCAATATCGGCCTCATTTGTTGTAGGGAGTAACCTTTCCTTTTCCCTCCCTTCGATAGAAGTTTCAATCCCTAGCTGTTCTGATCTTGTACGGGCAGATGCAAGCCGAACATAAAAAAATGCTGCTTCAACGTGCACAGGATCCTTCAGATGTTGCCTAACATTATATTGGTTGGTGTACTTGTTGCGCGAGAAAAATCCGTCCTTTTGAAAATTTGACCTATGCTTCTGGTCAGCTCTCCACCCGGCATCAAAATACGCTCGACATATCCGACACGTAATAAGGCATTTACCACTCTCAGCATGATGTTCTACATGCAGCCAAGAGGAGTACATGCCACGCAAAGACAGTTCGTCAGGATTCGAGAAGTGGTGTTTACACTTTTCAAACTCGGCGAGGTTGAAATCGGGTATATACTTTTTGGGCGTTTCGTCTGACGGTGGAACACGCGCTGGCGGTTGAGGTGCGGGGGCATTGTCGATCTCCATGTATTCGATTGGACGTTGGCATTCTGATCGCTGCATGACTCGAGCAACAGCTGCTGCGTAATCATGATCGTGCACTTGGTCGTACCTATAGGGCTCTAAATTGGGGAAGTCAGCCGAACAAAATCCCTCACTTTGGTCCACAAACAAACTTGACTGTCTGGCCTTTTCAAATTGATTGATTTCAAATTCAAGAATAAAGCGCCTGCCTGTGCAGTCATTTTTGAGCCCTTAGAAAACAGAATAAAATTTTCAAGGGATTGCCTGGATAGATTAAGTAAATATTGCAAAAGTCCCGCGTTACCTGGTGATGGGTGCCCCAATTTGAAGCAAGAAGGACTGTAAGGCGTAGCATCCTTGCAGCAGTAATTCAGAGAATAATCATTTGTGGAAGAGCTAACCATGTCGCGGTCGCGTAACAAGTACCTTAGATCATCTTTGAACGATCGTTTTGGAAACAAGGACGAAAAAAATTCACACTGATTTGTGCGTGTTCGTCGCCCAACAACTACAGCATCCCATGCACGGTCGGATATAAGCTTCTTCCTGTACTCATCAGTTGCTATGGAAATAGGCTGGAAGGCTCCACCATTCCTTGTGAGTGTCAAAGCTTCCGTGGAAGCCATATCCATCGCTCCCAACAACACTATAGCAAAAGGCGACGAATCAAAGTCTGGAAAGGTTTCAGGTGTAAAAGCTATTTCTGTGTTTTCGTTGGCAAAACTGATGTCCACGTTTGGAATTGTACTGTCTCCGATGATGATGAATTCTCCCGCTGGGTTAGCTAGATGTTGAGGGAGGTCAACTGACATGACCACTTCCAAAGTCGAGCCCTTAATCATTAAAAGACGCCATCCACTGAGTAAACTCTCGCCTTCCCCCGGCCTTGGCCCGTCAAAAGTTTGTACAAAGAGTTCGATGAAACGTTTTGGAGGCACTAATCCTGAGTCTGTGTTGATCTCTGACACGGTCAGTAAACTAAAGGCATGGTCGTTATCTGATCCGTGGTCAGCTTGAACCTGAATAATTTCATACTTCATTATGTACCTCTCTTATATAGAAATTCAATACTGAAAAGTGTCACTCACATCATTGTGACGATGCCTGCCATGTCTGATCGGATGGCATAGGAGACAGTCCAACAGTACAATTACCAGTAGTACTGTACTTTTTATGTGCTTTAAAATTATCATTTTTCAGCTTCTTCCCACAATCGTAAGTATTTGTTCTAGCGTAAGCTCATGCGGCTGGATGTGAATTAGAATTTTTCTGGCCGACTTGGCATGTCTGTCATATTACAACGGAGACAACCTGTTGAAGCACCATAATCAATGTTTCATAAGCATTTTTTGAGCAATCATAAAAATAACAATGCGCCTGAAAATTACAATTACATGGGCATCAGTTTCACCTGCTAAGTGTTTCAGATATTTCAGGTTTTTCATTATTGACGGGCAGTACCATCACGGTACCGTTCTGATGATGTTACCTCCCAGATTGACCGCACTTTTCCACTTGGAATCGGAAAGTTATTGTAGGCAAGAGCAATATCAAGCAGCTGAACGTACGTGCTGCTGTAAATAGCACTGGACAGAGTCAAAATCCAGCCAACACTTGAATCACCAAGCGATCCAATTGGGAACTTCCCAATTGAAGCAGACAGTGCAAAGTTTTTCCAAGTTCTTCAAGTTAATCTTCATTGAGGTTCACAGACGAAACTTTTGATGCATTTACTTGGGTATCCTTGGTTCAAATGTGGAAATTTGCACTCAATAACTGAATAATTTTGGAATTCACGATATGGGAGAGGTCCGAGGTTCACACTGGTCCACTTGACGGAACATAGATTAATTAGGTAAAACTGCAGCACAACTTTGAACCAACACTTCTTTGAGCCACACCCAGATTGATATTTCTCTACAGGCTGAATGCAACTGTTGTTGTTGCTATCATATCCATGCCTTTACAATTGGATGGTCAAAATCCGAATGAATTCATCATGCAGAGCAAGTTAGTTCACTTGATCGTTTCGGCGTAGGCTGACCTTGTAAAGAAATTTTTCAGTCGGCCCAATGCGTATTAAAAGCATAGAAACAACCTTCACCAGTCATCTCTTTGGTACTGCTCCACCAATTGCAAACAGTCGGCTGAAATGCAAGAGCAAAGTTTACGTAATCAAGTTGTTCAAGTGCATGTGGATAGCACACACGTGCAGGCAGCTTCACTGGTTCATGTGGGCATGAGCTGGCCTTGTGATGAAGTTTTTACAGTCTCTTCAATGCCTGTTAGATGCATATATACAACCTTCAGCAGACGCATGTTTGATACTTGTTTGTGAGCCAACGGGCGACAATTCGTTTTTGGTTATTGTATGAATAGCATCATGGATTAGCCATGTACATGCGGGCAGCTTAACTTTCTCATGTTGTTGTAAGCTTACGTAGCATTGCGGAGACTTTTTAGCAGGCACCTGAATGCCTTTAAAATGCATGGATACAACTATAGCAGACGCCTGTTGGGTACTCGTTTGTGACTCCCCTCATTGCAAAACATTGACAGAATCCGTCTCTATAATAATTGAGAGGATTCAACTTAATTGTCATGTACAGGCAGAGAGCGTCATTTGCTCATGTTCTGGTAAGCTTAATTTGCTTTTTCGTTGTTTTTGCACCCGTCTCCACAGTTGAGAAGATCGTAAAAAAATTCACAGCTGCAGTTATTAGTTTGCTGCAGCATTGATATACGCAATATTGGAGCCAAAGCAAGAGTTTAGGTGCCGCTATCGTTGTATAGGAATGAGAAAGTTATTTATGAGAAAAAAAGATATAGTTCTCTATAGTCTCACCAGAATGCAAAGAAATTTCTATCCTCAATGTCTCGGAAGATCAGAAAGCAACCTCCGGCGAGGTCTGCAAAGAGGAAGATAGTGTTGGTTGAGAGCTGACCTATTCGTTTTGGACGTCATTTTGCCTCACATTTGAATCCATTAAAATTCTTCTATTATTTTTTCTTCTAAATTCTTCGTCTTGGATTTAAAATTGAAAGTTGGAGGCACTAGACCGTTCCCTTATTGAAACTTTTCTATTTAACACTCACAAAATGGCAAGTTTGACAGTAAGATTGGCGTTTCAAAACATAAGGTGGCGAAAGAATTACATGGATTTTCTCACATAGCCGCCTGACGATTGAGCAACATTCAAATCACCAAGTTAACATTTATGTACATATTTTAACTTGACATGAAGAGGAGAAACTACGACACCGGTCTTACACCATGTGGTTTATGGAAGAATAGAAGTTTTTCGTGAATCCAACAAGCGTATATTGCTAAACTTTTTTGGCCTCAGTAAGTGAACCATTAAATATTAACTTAGTAGCGGTAAAGTTAAAATTGTGAAGGGACTATCAGGATTAGACCAGAGATGGACAAAAAGAGGCTCCTCTCACACTCATGAGGGCCGTGCAGCTTTTCCTTGTCATCTTCCACGTTAGTCTTGTTTTTATTTCAAAGTCTGTCAAACCTCTCCTCATAGAGTGCCCTAGCGCATTCATGATCCTCGTTGACCAAACAGTAGCGTCTGCTCCAATGCAAATTCAGCACTTAGTTGGCAAACGTTGTTTGATTTAGGTCTATTAATTTCCAGCTTCAGCAGGCATTTCGTAGGGTATGAATCCAGGTTTCATTGAACGAATTAAGCAACTAAGTATAAGCCTCAAATGCGAGGAAAGTTTGACCAAAGGGTCACACAATACGACTAGGTTTGCAAATTCTGAGCAACCGCGTAAATACAATATTTTGGTATCGTCCCTGACACGCTGCAATAGTCTAATCGTGCTGCTCTTCTCATGTGTACTGGTTACAGGTGCTGAAACCTCGTGAGTACTTCATTGAAACCAGGAAAAAGAATGGGCCCATTTTCTACAGGCATGCCCGTCTCTGGATTAGATCCTCGTAAAAACCTTTGGGATTCTTACAAAGCGTGACTCCAGAAAATGTTTTTCGCAAGAATTTATTGAAGAGAAGTGCTCTGAAGACTTAATAATTAACACATAGTTAAAATATAAAAAAAATATTTCAAAATTGAGAGTAAAATTCCTTTCTGTGATCGTTTGACAACCGCTCATATCAGCCGGTCCGATTCCCACAAACCTGACACTGATTCCAAAACGTCGTTTTTCACATCCAACCTAGTGATGGCAATGCATTTGGAGTCCACTGGATGTCCAATGATGATGATGAACTTTTGTATAAATTTCATTGAGATCGGAGTTGCAAGTATTATTGGGGAAATGAGGTAGAATGAGAGTGATCTCACGTGAGATTCGTGATAATGAGATCCTCATTATCACATCACTTCAGAAAATGAGAATGTTTGCATTCTTATACTTATTATTATTGTCGAAAATGAGTACAATTTAGTAAAAGCAAGCAAGCTAGTAGAGAACTCCATTGTTGCACATCCTACCGGGAGTATGCAATAATTGTTGAGGGTATCGAAAGTAGTGCATATGCAAATTATATCGTGCATACGTCTTAGTTGGACCACGGGATCTATGAGCGGAGGAGTACACCATTGGGGCTAAGTAATACATTGTGGTGTGGTAAATATAGATTTCCCTTTCACATTTCCACTTTCTTATTGCAGAATCGTGTTCAGCTCATTAATGTACATCATAATCCGTTGTTTTTTATGGAAATGCTTAGCGGCTCATGGTGATAACCTAATTTCAAAATTTTTGAAAATACATGGCCTATACATACTAAATTTTTCAAAATTTGGTCGTAGAGCTTCAAAAAAATGAGAAGGGTCCTTATATATTTACAAGACTTTTGAGATAGGCAGTTTTATCTGGTTCAGGCCCAGATCCCCGGAAAAAATTACAATCCGAAAAAGGATTTACCCGGGTTAAATCGGTTACTGTTCGGAATTTTTTAAAAAGACTTCGTATTCAGGCTTCCACTTTCATGGGCTTTCGATTCCGCAAGTTTGAGCTAAAAGTATTTTTTCGACCCGACTAAGGTTGCTTGCTTCTACTAAAACTTACTCAAATGAGATCACTTTGAGCTTATAATGTAATTGTCGAGTTTTTCATAGGCACAAATTAATTTAAGGAACATGTACCGATTCATCGATGAACACTAAATATTTGAACTAATGTAGTACCCAGTGGGTACCGAAAATTACGAGATGGGGTGGGCTTGAGTACTGAGTGAAGGCGCAAAAATTTGGCCACTTGTGCCTGATTTTCGGACTTTTTAACCATATTTTACGGCCAATGGGGTGGGCTTGAGCCCCCCAAGCCCCCGCCTCGGTACGCTGGTGGTAGTGCCAGATAATTCGGGGAGCCAACAAATAGTTTTTATCCGCCTTTGATAGCTTCTCAATGAAATAATTGCGGCTGGTAGTGATTGACATTACTACAATGATTGCACAAAATTTGAATTAAAATAAAATCTTATGATATAATATAATTAGCCATCGGCTTTGGTGTCTCTTATTTACTGACAAAAGTTCGGAAATGTAATGAAATAAAAGGATTTGATCACAGGACCTCCATTTTTGTTTTCACAAAAGGCGGAAAATTTGAAAATATTGAAACACTGTACCACGTGATAAAAACTGGAGAATGAAGGCAGTAGCTGATGTGGGTTACAGATTTTTCATTCAGAACCGAATAAAATTATAATTTGTGCATTTCTAACTGTTTTTCCGAAATATGATCATCAGGGGCAGGGACAGTGAATTGAGATATGTGAGGTGCATCAAAGTGATGTTAGTTCAACATCATTCTTATTCTCATTCTAACTTCGGAAATATCATTCTCATTCTCTCGTTAGAAATGAGGAGACCTGAGCTGAAGTGAGTGAGCTCATTTCCCTCATTTTCCCAACTCTATAGTTGCAAGTAATGAAGCATCCCTCTTTAGATCGAAGCTGTCGCCATGGGGTACTCGAACAGAGAATGTTTATTTCAATATTTAGTTGTTGAAAAAAATTCTCTCAGCAAAAAAGAAAATATTAGCGTTCCATTGCATGTTAGCTCTTCAGCTTCTGTCTGGTTGGGAACTAAGCCAATAAGTATGACAGATTAAGGATGGCTCAATGCAAGTGTTAGAATTTAAGTGCTAATGCTCATCATCGTCATCATCATCCATGCTCCTGCTCCTGCTGCTCACATCAATTCATTGAGAGTGCCATTGGGAATAAATGATGTCAGCTGACAAGCTCTTTCCTATAATTTCAGCTTTGAATTATTCAAGTCATGAAACCTCCAGTAATACGATTTCTTCTCAATGAAACTTGACGAAAATTCAATTTACTACCACTAGCTACTACACCACGTAGTAACAGCACAAACGCCTACAAGCTTTCTAAACCTTTGGGCATGTGTTCCGTATGCGTGAGGCGGGCTTTTCGTGTGGGGAATCAGACACTGTTGATGGCCAGCCTATTGGGGATCCTTACACCACCTCTTCTTCTTTTTCCACTTCATCTTGATGATTCACTTAAATAGCTTCATAACTCACACATACGACAGCAAATTGCTGCTAGTCCAATGTCATCGTGTAAATTGCCCATCATTATCATCTTCATCATCATTCACATGGACTGATGTAACATAAAGGAACGAACGACTTTTGCATTTTTTATGACCCGCAAATTACGCAGTCTTATTATAACCGAATATTCCAGAGAAAAAGTCACGTATGAAGAACGGAAGTTGAACATCATTAGGGAAAGTTTAGGATTAATTTACTAATCTTTTAAGCAAGGCAGTAATAATTGGTCCCTTTAGGCTCTTCTGCTTCAGTCATGTTCCTCATTTGCCGCTTCTGGAAGTTGCCACTGGGTTGAGCAATGGGAAAAAACGTTCTGGAAATATAACGCAGCCCGCGTGCCAACAGAATACTAGATTTGACAGGGCATTTAAAAGCTTTAGGTACCTAGCCAAGTCAAGTCCATCTGGAGCGGACAACTCTTTGAAACTGAGGCTTGTGTTTTTGCAGTTTTCTTGGAACTCACCAAATTTTCGCAACGCCTCTGAGCTTTCGCTTCATAAATGTTTATTTAGTTATTATTTGGATCAAAGGGCGTCAGAGTGACTTAAAAATTTGTGAAACGCGCGTTTGACCATCCACAGGAAAAGTAGAAAACACACGACTATAGGCGTCAACATTTCGACTTGAATGCAGAGGTAGTGTTACAGAAGGAATGAAAGTGACAAGAAAATAGCATATTTTCTGGAGTCCCAATGGTGAATCCATATGCATTTAAAGTTACGTA
>JAQFYD010001612.1:0-11646 GCA_034694225.1 Bourletiella hortensis
TATCAGTTCTTGTGAAGTATGAAAGTGGAAAATATTACATTGTGCTTGAATGAGGACACTTTCATATTTTTGAAATTCTTGGTCATTCGGAAGATGACGTTGATCCTGTGGATGGAGTTATTATTGAAAGAAGAGGTGAAATGTGTCTAACTACTTTAATACGAGTGGTTTCTTAAACTAAGTGGACTGTCACCGTATGTTCATCATCCCTTTGCTGCATCAAACGTGGCCATCAGTAAATATAATAAGCATTACGATTGAATTGATCATCATTAGTCATCTAAGTCAATTTTCATGCTGCCGGAAGAAATTACCACCAGTGTGTCCATTCCCACTATGAGTTGGTTTCAGACCACAAACTTTGCAAGTTTGGCAAAATCAGCTTTAAAGGAGGCACAGAAAACTATTGACAAAGCTCTAGATATTAGAGAAGAAGGCTCTGGTACTCCTCCCTCCCTAAAGGAAGGTAATATTAAAAAGAATGATGATGATGAAATACATATGGATCTATGTAATTCAGTATGCTAATGAATGACTGTTGTTAAATATTATTCAGACACTGAGAATTTGGAAGATGTGGCACTTACCGAATCGGAAATTCAAATTCAAACGGAGTCTCCACCGCCTCCGTCACTACTTCCAGAAGATACTAGTTTAGGGAGTGAAATTATAAATGGAGGAGCAATATTGACTCCAGACCCGTTGAGTTCAGTCATCAGTCTGTCTGAGTCTAATGTCATCGAAGAAATAGGTGATGGAGAATCTAAGTGGTCCACGATTGAGGTGGAAACGGAGGAGACAGGCCATAGCCGGAATAGCAGTATCAGCACCATTCCTGATACGAACTCAACTTCAAGTCCTGAAAGAGATGTTACCTTAAGTCGAAATGTGAGCGTAAATGGCCAGGTTGTAAGCATTGCTAATTCTGTAAGTAGCAGTACACTTCATAACCCGTCAGAGTCAGAGTTTGCTACACCTGAGAAGACCCCTGGGGAGCCTGACTCATGGGTCAAATCAGTCGAAGGTGCTGTGCCAGTAGTAGCTCAACTTGAAGCAGAGAATTCTCAGTCGTCGTCTAGTTTTGAACATGTGATATCGAATTCTGTTGAACATAACCACGATGAACCTGTGGGAGAAAGGAGAGGTTCTGTCGATAACAACTCCCCATGTCCACCCGTGGTTGCTCCCAGCAGTTGCAATAAACTAGTAACTAAAATTAAAACGAATGCATCTTCAGCCTCTTCATCAGATATTGAAGTTATACCGCTCGACCCCGAAGAGCAGCAGACGATTTCCAAAATCCTCCAAGAGGCTGAAACGCAGACTGACGAAAATCTTTTCGTAGTTCAGAAGCAGGAGAAACCAAAAGTTGCAAAAGCAGATGATAAAATTGTTGGGCAACTCGAGGACAGATTGAAAGAAAAGGATAAGGAAATTAAGCAGCTCCTCGAGGAAGGCGAGAAATTATCTAAGAAGCAGTTCGATTTGTCTAATGTGGTGAAAAAGCTCCGGGCGAAGGAAAGAGAACAAGATAACAATATTAAAGCTGTGAAAGCTGAGTTAACAGAAAAGTGTGTTGAGCTTGAGCGTGTAACTAAAATATTCGTCAACAAAGAGAGGATTGAGCAAGAGCAGAATGAACGGATATCAAAATTAAATGCGGAAAATCGAAAACTTGAATTAGAAATCGACCGCCTCAAATCTGAACTGGAAGATGCCGTCGAAAATTGCAATACGATGAAGATATCTATGGAAAATACTTCACTGTAAGTAGTATCAACAAAAGGGTCTGAGTTTGTATTTGAAAGAAACTAATTTGGAATATTTTTGCTTCCACAGAGAGTTACTGGAAAAAGAAAATATTATTTTGGCAACCCAACAGAATGCTGGAGAGCTGGATAGACTGACACGAGAGAAATCAGAATTATTGAACAGAAGCGAGACTCTCCAAAAGGAGGTAGACCACCTCCGCACAGTTGTCAACGAGACCCAAAAAGAATCTTCTCAGCGTGAACTTCAGTTAAAATCCCAGCTCACAGTCCTTACAGCAAAATGTCATAAATTAGAGAATGAGTTATCAGATGTATCCTCTGAAATCGCGGATGCAACCATGCCCTTATCATTAGAGATCGAAAAGTTGCAGCAGGAGCTAAAAAGTAATCAAGCAGCTGCTAACAAACGAGAGGCCTCACTGAGTGCCAAATTATCAGACCTGGAACATAAATTGAAAGTTGCGTCGGACCGGGAAAGTTCCCTCCGCGAGATGGGACAGTCAGTTGAAACTACAATTCGATCTTTAGAGACAAAAATCGATGAAGTTGAGGATGAGAATAAGCGCCTAAGAATATCGGTGAAGGAGATCCAGGCTAACAGCGAAAAAGTTTTACGAAACCAGGAGGTCAGTTTGGAAGATGCACTTGCAGAAATAGAGAGGCTCAAACAGGCGAACCAATCCCTTCAGAATGAGCTCCGGAATGAACAGGCCGAGAAAAAGAAGATGCAGCAAGTCTTTGATCAGCAGATACGCTCCAGTCAGTCCAACACTTCAAACTCAACTTTAGTAACCACCACTAACGGAGGTCAAGGATTCTTCGATGCATCTACACCGATGACGAGCTCCACCAGCGCCACACTCACCTCGGGATCACAGAAGAGTCAGGGTGGTCACCGCAGCGGTGAAAACAGTCCATCAAGCCAGTCAGTTTTGTCCGAAGTTTCCTACTTAGACGAAGTCTTTGATTCTAATGGCCAAAACTTACGATCCATGACGCCTAAGTCATTTTTTGAGTCTTTCTCTTCTGCAAATGTCATTGAGAACCTTCATAATCAATTAAGACTTCGCGAAGGGGAATTAATTCAGTTTCAGGAGGAATGTAGTAAGAACGAGAAAATCCGAAAGTCCTTGAACGAGGAGATCGCACAGTTAACCATTCAAAATCAAGAGCTGTTGCTTCAGACTGAAAAGTTGACTGAACTTCAAATTCGGCTTGACGAGCTGGAGAAAAATTATAACGCAGTCCTACAGGTAAGGACATAACCACATTCTATATTTCAGTGTGGTTTACCGTTCACAATATTTTCTTGATTCAGATGTACGGTGAGAAAGTGGAAGAAGCCGACGAATTGCGCTTAGATCTACAAGAAGTGAAGAAGATGTATAAGGACCAGGTGAGTCTGCATGATAAAAGGAATTATATGTGTTTGTACATGAAAGGTTTCGCCAATAAAATTTTCTTATACTTATCTAGATTAACGAACTGATGATGCGAGACCATTCATAGTCGAGCTCGAGCATACTTGCGATGAGGTTGATAGCCACCTGGAATCATGTCACATCCTATTAGATGAGGCGATCTGAGATGCCGTCTGTCTAAGGATTTTAAGGTTATTTTCCCAGCTGAAAGAAATGGAGTACTGCTAGTCGAGTGGACGTCCTATACTACTGTCTCCTATACATAACGTTTACTATTTATTATTAAAGCGTATCTGTTCCTCTCCTTTAAAAAGGACCAGTATCTATGTTAGCCCTCCATTGTTGTCCGAGTGCGTCTATACTATTTTGGTTAACTGATTATTTTCTATGTTTACTTTATCAGCGAAGCCTTTTTATCTTTATATTAAGTTCAACCCATTTGATAAGCTCCATCAAATAACTCTGAAGCAAAGAATGAATTTCTCGATCTTATGTATCGGATTCCATTTACCAGTGGAGTGAAGGCAAAACGAAGCCCGGAAGAGCAGTGATGTAGTCAGAATATTTTAATTGTTATGGCCAACAAATTGGCAAGAGAAAGAAGGAGGGGATACTACAGAAGCTAATAATAAGGACTCTGTTAATAACAGTAGTCTCACGTGATTAGGTCGTGTTTAGTCGTAAGTCGCCTTGAACTGAATTCGCATGTAATTTCGCACTAGCATTATTTCGGTGCTATATTTTTAGACTATTCTATGATGATGTGGGAAATTCGCTAGTGTTATGCTATAATATAAGGGTTTTTATGAACGACAAATAATTATCATAAAAAAAATAAGCTGGGACTGTTATCCTTCAAGTGGCCAATAAAGAATTTACAGGCATTCACCCACCACGCCAGCAAGAATCAACAATTAAAGTAGTTCTCTTTCATTTACTTCGACTCTCAGAAAGTTCGAAAAACATGTCTGACAAATTCCATTGGAATTTTCATTAAAATAATCATCATCCGCTCCGAAATTGAATTATTTTGCTACAAAGACTGCAATATACAATGATGACTTTACTCCACGACGAGTACCATACCCTACAATTATTACGTCAGTCTGGAGATGAAAGTCTTGATTTTATCCTCGTCCTGAAGTCCAACAAACTTATCGACAACTTTGCCCTGTTTGATTGCCAATACAGATGGGACAGCTCCGACGCCATATTCCATAGCAATATCCGGGAGGTCATCAATATCTACTTTAGCCAGATCAACGGGCTCGTCTTTTAAAGAGCCAATCGCTGACTCCATCCGTGGCATCAGCTGTTTGCATGGTCCACACCACCTACGAAAACAATAAAAAATACGTCCCGTAACTACGTAATTTCCTTAACACGATAAATAGTTGATGAGATGGCAGTGTCTTACTTACTGTGCATGGAATTCAACAATCACAGGTTTAGGATTGTTCACAACTTTAGCCTTGAAATCGTCTTCATCTTGAACATTGAAAATATCCAGCAATGCGGGTGACTTGTGTAAACCCCGTGTTACATGTAAAAGGCTGCCCATTTGTGATTGCTGGGCCGGGATAAAGCTCTTGTGAAGACTTAATTGTGAAGCAAGTCTCCATGACTGTGTCAAACACCGGGTAATACGCACCATGTTGGAGTTGAGCTACCGAGAATATTTTGCTCAGCTTTCTTGCTGAAATATAGTCTCTGTCTTTTATCAGCAATGATAAAATTAGGTTTCTGGATGTTTTTTAAATCCGTCGGAATTCGTTGCTGTTTTATTAACTAAATTAATTGCGATAAATGATGTAACTTGCTGTTTTGTTCTGATTTCCGCACGAATGAACGGATCTGGCCATCGAGTACCGAAATTTGACTTTCCCGCATTCCAATGTCAATTGCAATAGCGGGAAATTTAACACGAGATGATGGAAACGATTGGTGGCCTGCTTCCGCATTATAGGTCACTAC
Organism: Bourletiella hortensis; assembly: GCA_034694225.1. Classification (NCBI taxonomy): domain Eukaryota; kingdom Metazoa; phylum Arthropoda; class Collembola; order Symphypleona; family Bourletiellidae; genus Bourletiella; species Bourletiella hortensis. The sequence continues at coordinate 5,168 of JAQFYD010001612.1, forward strand.
TCAGTTGTCAACCGACTACGAGCAAATCGGAAGGAATAGATCTCGCCTGGGTCCTTAATTATTAAGTATTCATCAATTAAAAATCCTTTTGTGGAAATAAATATTCAGAATAGAACGATAGTTATCTTTAAGTTAATAGTTCCGTCCGGAAGACGTTAATTTTTGTCGGTGTTAGTGTTACATTTTATTATCCGTCGGCTACAAGTTCGTACTTACGCAAAGAGGACGGCAGCTGGTCGTAGTATATTTAATCTCGACCTCTACTGCCAGCAATGGCCCAGAAAGTAACCCCGGGGGCCAGTACGACTGGTCTCATGCCCGGCACAAGTAGTAGCAGTACCCAAGCAGCAGTTGTCCAAGAGTTTTCTGTCAGAGTGCCCAAGTAAGTTAAAGTATTCCCCCGTTCTTTTGCAATTTGGAGTGTGTTGAGGCGATATTAATTATTTTCGTTTCTATTCCATAGGCCTGACAGACCAATGTCCGTTATGAAATTTAATGGTGCCCTAAATGTCGATATATCCAAATGGGCTAGCCTCAAAATGATACGGGAAGATCATTTGAAGGCGGCCAAAGCGGAGCCTTCAACAGGAGGAAGTTCATTTGGGTCGGATCAACCTGAATTGCCGAAGTATGTGTAAACTTGTTTCAAAAAGCTTTATGGTTTTTATAAGTTTTCTTCTTACAAGTAATTGGTTATGATTGATTTTAAACAAAATTTGCTAAGTTTGTTTTTCCTATGTGAAAATAGATTTGGAGCCGGCTCGGAATACGGTAGAGAAGCAAGAGAGGAAGCACGTCGGCGTAAGTATGGGCAACACAAAAAGAAAGTAAATGTAGAAGATCATCCGTGGGTGATCAAGTCCGTTACGACTGATAAACAGACCAAGAGGTATAAGGGAGTAAGGGAAGGGACAATTTCATCAAATGCTAGCTATTTCATATTCACGCAAGCAACCGATGGCCAGTTCGAAGTTTTTCCCGTGTCAAATTGGTATAACTTCACGCCCGTCCTGTCGTATAAAGCACTGAGTGCAGAGGAAGCTGAAGAGGAATTCGGTCGCAGAAATAAGATTTTGAATTACTTTAGCGTTATGGTCAGAAAGCGCATGAAGGGTGATGAGGCCGAAGGAGGAGAAAAAGAAGATGAAGGAGGCAGTGGGAAAAAGAAAGGTATTGGATAATTTTTCTCGCATTTCTAAGGAATTTGAATATGAAGAGCATTATAAGTCTAATACGCCTTGTTCTTGTTCCCCAGTTTCAGGATCTGGTCTTAAAGTTTCGGAAATGGAAGACTGGGATGATATGAATTTATCAGAGAGTGATGATGATGAAGAGAAAGAAGAAAAAGAGAAATCAAATAAGAAGAAGAAGGGCGGGGCCAAGAAAGGCAAAAAGAAACAGAAGGGAAGTGACTCGGAAGCCAATGAAGATTCTGATGATGGGGATGAAGAAGGTCGTGAGGTGGACTACATATCTGACACGTGAGTCTTTTTATTTCAATGACACATTTATAGCAATATTTCGGGATAGCATTACAATAAAATCCTCGTTCCCAATTCCAGTTCCGCAAGTGAGTCAGAGGAAGATGAGGAAGGCAAGAAGGTAGAATTAGGTGGTGTAGATCAGGAGTCAGGTCTCCGTAATTTATTAGAGTCTGAATCCAGCGAAGAAGAAAATCCCGAAGAGAAAAAGGAAAAGGAAGAAGAGCCAGAGGAGGCCGAGAAGGCTAAGAAGAAGAAGACGACGGGGAAGAAAAAGAAGAAGACAAATGAAATGCAACCTGCGGAATCACTGTCGGATGAATCCGAAGATGAAGAGCCTGATGGCGCAAATAATGATTCGGACTCATCAGTCAAGTCATCAATTCCTGAAAAAGAAGCAGCTGCTCCAAATGAAGTAGATGACTCAGAAGGGCGGAAAAGGAAAGCAGCCAAGGCTGCTACTGGTAGTCCTTCAGCTAAGAAGCCGAAAATGGAAGTTAATCCAGCTCTTCTGCAGTTAGCCGCGTAAGTGTTTTTGAAAAAAAATCCTGCAGCATATTCCCCGATCCTACTCCTAAAATACTTAAACTTACCAAAACTATAAAATAAGTCAGTTAAGGTTCAGAATGAAAATAGCGTAATTCTTATTACAGATCGGAAGGCATTACGGAGGAAGCTGTTCGACGGTATCTGCTTCGTAAGCCCATGACCGTTACTGAGCTCCTGCAGAAGTTCAAGAGTAAGAAAACAAAAGTCTCTAGTGAAGATATGGTCACAATTATTGCAAGCATATTGAAGAAGATCAATCCTACAAAAAGGATGCAGAATTCAAAAATGTACCTTTATCTGAAAAACTGATTCATTTTACTCCCCTACACTTCTGTGGTCATTTTAGTTTTAATTCATTCAAAAACCATAAAATATCATAATATTTGAGTTTGGACTACGAAATGTATATATATAGAGGAAATAATAAAGTTTTATATATGTATGTGAATACGAAATACAAAAAGGGTGCCTGTCATTATATTCTCCTATTGTGGTGAGTAACTGACCTTTATCGAGCTGTTGTTGAACTGCCGTGACTTGTTGTTTCCTCTCCCTACGGTTACCCTCCTACTCTCTGAATTAAAAGATCCGAGAGAAACAGAAGGTCCTTCTAGTTAAGAAAAGCCACCCCTTTGTTCAGGCTAAGGACCCCCTTTTTATTGGTCAAGCAGTGAAGTGGACCTAACAGTAGAAACTGTAAATATAAACAGTGGAAAAAGTGAGTTGGGGGCCATAAAAGAATCTGAGGAATTCTTGTGTGCATGGAACATATATGTATGCTATGAAGACAAGACTACTGTCGAAGGTAAGCTTTGGCCTTTGGCAACGAGTCCCGTTATAATTTCTTCCCATGGGCTGTCTATGATGGTGGAGAACCTCACATCATTTACTTATTATTATTATGACCTGTCAACAAGTTCCCTTACCATAATGAAGATATACAGAGAGATGCAAGACGACGGCTTGTCCGATTGTTGCTTTCTGCATTTCCTCTCACATTCACGAATAAACTTCCATCTGAAGAAGCAGTCTTTGAGAAGGGCTGAGTGTGTGTAACTTGTTAAGAATTCTGACTTGGACCAAATGTGCGAGTAGTGAAGTTGTCTGTGTTATGGTCTGCTTATATATTCCTCGCATAAAAATTACACAATCGCAACATCTTTAAGAAGTCACTTGACGTTTCCCTAAAGAGATTTCCAAGTGACTGTTCTTCTGCGTCCCTTCCATTTATTATTATTGCAGTTCCCCTTCAATCTTGTGCAGGAAGTTGCATGTTGTCCTATTAAAAAAGTGTGCTTCTTTCTCTAGAAATTTCAGCCTTGTGTGAAGCCATTATTATTAAGTGAATCAAGCACCATGGCTAATGAATGGATATGAATTTCTTGTCATCATTGCTCTTATTATTGCTGCCAGAGCAAGATTCATATTGTGCCTAAATAAGTGTACTATGCTGTGTTGTCTCATATTTACCGTCTCCAGTCATAACTTTGCCGATTATTTCTTCAGTTCCTGTTGTAGTTATTATTGATCATCATCACAAAGAATAATTATTATAGTTATTCCACTCCTACTTGAATAAATTTGCCGGAGCGGGACGATTATTATTTGTAGTGTCGTTACAATGAAGTTATCCGGATTGTGCCTCCTGTAGCCCAGAATAACGCATTTAACTGAACAGACGGACGGCTAAGAATATAGTGTCCATCATCTTTGCAATCACGAAGGATATTTTACTTCCGGTGGACTAGCCGCATTCAAAAAGTTAAAATATTTACCATGGCGATTGGACGGGGAGCAGCGCTATTCTCCTTGCTTTGCATGCTTGTGGTCAGTACAGAAGTTACCCTAACGACGGAAACGGCAACCAATCTACAGAGACTTTCACGGGCTCACCTGGAGTTCGCATTATCACTGTTCCGGGAAATGGCCGATGATGCGAATCCCTTGGATAATGTTGTTGTGTCACCATACAGGTATTGCGAGTATTTTTTATTTTAAAGGTGGAACCATTATGTGTATGCCTATTATTGTATATTTCAAATTCCAGTGTAGCGTCCGTGCTAAGTCAGCTTTGGTTGGGTACCGGCGAAGGATCAAATTCGTCCGAGGCTTTGGAAAGTGTACTTCATTATGGTGACGTTGGTTTACTTCCACATCAAGTTCATGAAGCATTTCGTTCATCCTTTGAAACTCTTCGAGATCCAGATTACCAGGTTCGTGGATCGTTAAAATTTACAAAACTGATGCTATGGAAAAAAGTAGGGGATCTTTGAAAAGCTGCGCAGGGGGCGCTGGCGCTACTTGGGGCCATGTCCCGTTTAAATGTGATCGTTCTATTCGGCGTTTTATTGTATATTTTTAGATTTTTCCGTAACTCCTTAATTATTATCATTTGATATTGCAGAGTGTTGTTCAAACAGCTAACGCTGTGTTTGTTCAAGCTGGTGTGACCGTTTTAAAAGAATATGAATCCAACTTAAGAGAGTACTACAATAGCAGCGTAGACGAGTTGGACTTTGAAAATGGAGAATCTTTAGCACGATCTATTATCAATCGGTGGGTCTCCAAACAAACGAGGGGTCAAATTCCAAAACTGTTAGAGCAGCCCTTGCCAAGTTATACGAAGTTATTGCTCGTAAATGCATTGGCTCTGAAAGCCATGTGGAAGAACAGTTTTGATCCCCAAGTAACCGCTATGAAGGGAACTTTCCATCAAACTCCGGAGAAATCGTAAGCCCATAGTTTCGTCTTGTTTCTATCATAATCGTAGATGGTCATGAATAACGCTACTATTGCCATTTCTTTGATAGGTTGGAGATCCCGATGATGACAGGAAAGTTCCAAGTTCTTTTAGGTTCCAGTTCAGAACTAAATTGCCGACTGTTAGAATTGCCATTCCGCGGAAGGAGACTGTCAATGTTCATAATTCTTCCAGACTTGGATGAAAATTCTGGAGAAGAGGAACCTAACCCAGGCTTGCTTCGATTGGAGCGGAATTTGGACGCAGACAATCTGAAAAAGTTGTTTGCAACGTTGAGGGTAAGAGGAGTTTCCACAGAGAAACCTAATCAGTCTCAGCTAATTCGGTTATATTATTATTCTTGTGATCGCAGGAGGAGACGGTACAAATTCGCATGCCGCGTTTTAGAATCGCTCATAGTGCGGCTTTAGTAGAGACACTTAGCCGCATGGGACTATCCAGTATTTTTAACAGTGCTGAATCCAACTTTACAAAGATCTCAGACGCTGAGGAGCTCTATGTCAGCGCTATAGCTCACAAGTAAGTTATTCTGTCAGCAATAGTTTCTAATTGCTGCCGCTCAGACTAAATTTTATTTTCATTATTTTCCAAGGGTTGTGCTCGAAGTTCGAGAGAAAGGTGCCCAGGCCGCTGCTGCTACCGCTACAGGAATTGAGCGACTTGGAACGTTCGGGGACAAGTTTTTTGAAGTTAACCGACCGTTTGTTTTCTTCATTTGGGACTACCATAGTGGAGCTCTTCTATTTATTGGACGAGTGGCTGACCCAGAGCCATTAGGACCTTGACTTTTCCATAATGATAATGTAAACATGTATGAATTACCATGAGAATAAGCGCATGAAGACAGCTCTTTGGACGTGTAGTTCTTGTAATTAGAGGATTTTTGTCGGATACAATACTTACATGTTTTACTTATTACATTCTTTCATACCTTTGTCCACAGTTCTTTCATTGTTTTTAATCATTTCAGTATACACTTGGTCATTTCTTGTGTCACCTCTTAATATTTATACACCATGTCTTCAGTCCTGTTGTTTTTTATTTGTACATCACATTGGTGAAGAAACCAATAAAAAAGGCTAACATAGCGTCTTCCGTTAGCCTTCTCATTAATGATTTGGCTTGCAGTTCAATTCAGTAACAGCAATTATTATTCACTGTGTCAATGTCGCTGTATGCAATTAATAATGAAGCAATTTTAAATAATAATGACAACTTTTATTTCACTGGTTCGTGCGACGGATCTTTACAGTGGTAAGAATATCATCATAGTAATAATATACATTCATGAGAAAGACATTTTTTATCGCACCCCATTTTACAGTACTTACGTCCATTTCTTAATCATCATCTTCGACTAGAATAAAATCTCTGATTATCTCCGAAATCCTATAAACTACCATTTTAACAAGGTCAAAACCTCGGTCAAAACCTCTTTTCATGGTGAAGGTACAAAATAATTAAAAATTTGGTCGCTCTTCAAAGCGCTTATGTTATACTCTTCTGCAATGATAAGTCATAAACACTTTTCTATCATCACAAAAACCTAACGTCTATCCATAGTATTATTACAAGGCAAATTTACATTAGCCCCAGCTCTGAGAGTCTTACTATAATATACTGCTGATCATCACTGGTTACAACAATCCATCATTCCTCAACTCCTTTTACCTCCTCTGGTTTACATA
>JAQFYD010001613.1:0-11645 GCA_034694225.1 Bourletiella hortensis
CCTTATACGTACGATGGGTGAAGTGGGGAAAGAGAAGTCAACATTGTATAGAAACGTTTTCTTCCAATGAAAGCTTCCAAATCTCTGTCAATGCGAATGGACCTTAGGGCATTTGAATTGTACAACGGCTGTCAAATGATACATCGCACGTGTGTACAGGGGGCGGTCAGTCGCGGCCTGTAGGGCCGCTATCTGACTTGTTATTTAACATCTCAGATGAAACATTAATTTGCTTGATGATTTGTAACAACCTGAATCTTTCCGAGTGCATTAAACATAAGGAAATGTGAATGCTATGGATTTGTAGTACGAGCGACGAAGAAAGTTTATGAATTATCGCTTTTCTTCGGACGAACAAAGAAAGAGTTGTGGAAATGTCAAAATTAGTAATGTCTCTTCATTAACCTCGAGGTGATTTTATGAATTTTCATGCAGTGGCAGTTCTAAGGTAACCTTGAAATTCATGCGTGACGTAGCTTATGAGATATTAATTAGATGTGTGAGGAAGAGCATCTTGATGAGTTTTTTGTGCCCAGAAAAAGCGTTGGATTCGTGCCTATCGCACCTTGTCCCGAATGCTCCTTTAGTACAAGAAATTTCGGTTAATGGATGCTCATTATTAAGATTTGGAGCGGGCTTTGTTCTAGCCGCTGTTGGTTAACCGGTTACCATGACAATATGATTCACTGATGGTGTCCACTGTTTACCCCAGGATTTAATTTTGCAGCTTCGTACTTGAGAAATATAACCAAGTTTTTACCAAGACGACGAACCCTACTGGAAGACCCTCGTCATGTTACTATAGCCTTATTTTTATCATGAAAGTTAATGCAGGAGCATGCAAGTGCAAGACGACAAGTTTTTTAGTGTTGCCAGGTACATTTAGCTGTATTTTCCAGACACATAGCTTATAGCTCCATACGTCAGTGGAGGAAGGTAAGGGGAGAACATTAATGATGAAAATTGCATATACATCTTGTTGGACCACTTTTGATTATTCTTAATGGTAGATGCATGCATGTATATGCATGTATATGCATATATAATGATATTAACAATAGTAGGTGGCAGGAGGAGTTGTGAGCTTATTATTATTATCCCAGAGAGCGAGCAGTCCCAATCTAATAATCGGTGATAGGCTAAAGAAAAGAGGACTAAGAATAATGTGTCATCGAGAAATTAATTGGTGGAGCGTATATCGTGAGCAGAGTAAATTTTTCATTAATGTCGGCTTCTTTTCATTACGGAAATAACTGGAGATTCATCCATGATTAATTTGACCGGGAGAAAGGCTGCACGAATGTATGCATATACATGTAATACGAATACATATTATCCTTCATTCATGCTCCTTCATAAACCTCATATAGTATACTACTCCTTTACGATTCCTTCGGAGGAACAAGAAGAGGAACTCGTACTACTCGGCATGTGCTGCTCTTCCGCACTTGTCGTTTCTTTCAACCTGTGCAGCACAACATAGGCTGAAGAAAGACATGAGACATTATACTGTAATAGGTTGGGGCCCGGGATTCTTTCTTTCTCCTCTTTGTGCTCTCCGTGCGTACGCTTAGAGGTCCCTACATTATTATCACCATGCCATTACAAAATGAGCAAGGAAAAAATTCCTGACGTCGTTTATCGACCAAAGGTGAGAGTAATTTCATTCTACTTTGCTCCAATGATGTCAAAAGAGGTTCTATGTTTAATTATGCATATTTCATCAGGCCAACCAAGAATAATTCATCCATTTATTCTTAAAATGTGCATACATCCCCCTTTTAATGTAAACTTCTCTTGTCCTTACACAAGAGAAAAGACGACGACGGGGATGTCGACGATGACGATGAGTAGTATAGTAGCTATGAGAGCATAACAAGCAGACACACGCGTGTACACAAACCATCCTATCCCCGTCGTCTTTTTCTCCTTCGCTTTCTTCTTCCCCTCTCTCCTTTCTCTTTTATTGTGAGTCCTTACTGGAGCCCTTGCCTTCTTTGTTAATTCGAACGAAAAAAAATCTAAAATAGGCATTAGTACGTGCTAGTAACCTCAACTTTTTAGCGAAAATTCGGGAGGATTGGAAGCATTTTCAGCTCATCTCGGACACTCAACATAGCCCTCCCATTAGCCGCCTGCTTCTCCAAAATGATCTTAAACGGTACTGGGCCATTCTAAACATTAAAGAAAGCTGCTTGATGATGACCATTAGAACGGTATGCAGTAGTAGTAACTTCTGTCGGGAGAACGGGGCTTACTATGAAGGGGACGAAAATCCGTACGGAGAAATACTGGGAAACTGTAAAAAGAGACAAAGGCAAAGGGTTGTAGGAGTCGTCATCGTAGAAAAGAAAGGATTTGACTTGATATTTAGTTTTGTTCCATGTAATTTGGTACAGTGTGAAATACCATATATGCATGCTTGGGCTGACACATGCGTTGAATGGACAAAAGTGTATGTAACGGCAGGGGCTAACAAAATAGCTATATTATTATTGAGATGGCGGGCGACGGGAAAGGAAAGGTTATGGCGGGTGAAATAAAAGTGGGTGAGAGGAGCGACGACGGAAAGAAAGAAAAGAGAGGGTTGAATTAAAGCTTGCAGCAAGAAGGTCCGGGAATGAAGGATGAAGAACAATGATAGGGACCTGTTCCATGCGTCCCATTTTAGACTATTTTATGCAGAGTAATGTTGGGTGAAATCCTACATAATCAGACGGACTTTGGAGTTGGTCGTTGATCTAGACAAGATGGTATGATGCAGTCTGTAATCAGACTGAACATGAAAGTGTAATATGGACGGAAAGGTAGGAAAAGCTCTATGGTTGTGACTCCTAAGGGACGTATGATCCGAATCCCAAAGGCGTGCTTCTACAGAGCAGGACAAGAAAAATCATTCTAGAACCAAAAACACTCTTTTTTTCACATCCACGCATTCGAGATTTCCGAATCAACTATTTCCATTTTACACCGATACAATTCTAACGAAATGAAACTGTGTGCAAAATAATTCCCTCGGGGCAATTTCTTACCATTGTAATACAGGAATTCTTTTCCGGCCAACTTTTTTTTCCACGGCTTATTTTATGCTTCCGATCGCTCCTACTCGGCTCCTATATACTTTCCCTTCTCTTCGTCCTCCTTCTCCTCCTCCTTCTCCGCCCAAATAATATAAATTTGTGTATGTATGCAAGTTTTACTCAAATAAGAAAGTAAACAGATGGGTATCCATATATGAACGACCACTACTACTTCTACTCCTACTACTACTTACTCCACGCACATGTATGACCCTCACATTTGACAGGAAATGTATGGGAGCAAAATAAAAGAAGAGTATGAGTTTAAAACGAGTACGAAAAAGAAGACGGCATCTCCTCTCATTCTCTTGGGGGTGTTATATGGACCCTCCTTCACTCTTTGTCTGAGCCATTATCCACATCCAGTCGGGCCGGGTACTGGGCAGTTTAGGAAGATTGTAAATTTTAAACTAAAATCTCTCCTTGCTGGGTCTCAAAGGAGGAATATTTTTAATATTTTAATATTCCGAATGAGCAACTATTATTCTTCCTTGGGCTTTCACCAGTTGGTTGAGTCACTATGCTATGAGGCCCATGGTCCTTCACAGCAAGCTACTGGACGCTCGTGTGTGGAGGTTAATGCCAGAAAGAAAGTAAATTTTCTGGCAGTATAACAATGCTAACAAATAATGAATGGACAAGTCGTTGGAATTTTCCATCAAGACAAATCAACGGATTTATTTGGGTTTCCATCCATCTCCATCATCATTATTATCATCAGTAATTATTAGTTTTCTTATACAGCATTTTGGATATTTTTTGTCGCTAAAGTGTGGTTCCTCACTCTTATTACAAATAATAATAGTTCGATAGCTATAAGTTAAACTCAACATATTCCGTAGTTTAAACTAATGTGCACAAAACTTAAGCTTAAACATAGTAGTATTACCGCTAATAATTATTAGTCTTCGTATCAATTATCCCGAAACAATGAACAAACGAGTGCCTTAAGTCATTATGATTATTATTAAAATGATAATTAATTAATCTTCTCATTAATGGTCCTTGTATGTATCAAGTAATAATAATAATTAGAACGTGCAATTATACACAATATGTACAAAAAAGTACGATTGCTGTTCACCGTAAATGTATGTACTCACCTCTTGTAAATTAATTAAACTATTCGCATTAAATTAGGAACTGACCTAGCATGTGCATTCGTGTTAATCATAAGTAACTTTTAAATGAATTTTTAAGTTATTCTAGCCTGCTCTAAAAGTTGCTATATCTGATGTGTGACCACTATGCTCCGGTATGTTTGAGTCCGTTCTTTTATAGCTCCTGTACAGAATCATTTCAAATCCCTTTTTGTACTCAAACTATTAGCAAATAATGTAAAGATTAATACTGATTAATTATTCCTTTCTTTTTTTGTCACTGGAACAGTGACGATGACTATCTTCCTGGTACCATTTTAGCATGCCCTTTATGGAGGGCAGCTTCAATTGCAGTAGTGGTACTCAAACTTCGGAAAATTATTTCTGTCACCTTTTATGGAATGTGGCTTATAGTGTAGAACCGGTCAAGGAGCTAGTCGTCACAATATTTTGCACAGGTACACACATCAGCTAATGTTAATTAATTAAGACATAAATAATTCATACCGTGTGCAATATCTGTATTAAATTCTAATGGTCTCTCACCAACTGGAATGGTTGTAGTATGCAGTGCTTTCTTACATTATAAAATGTCTGATGGCATCTACAAAAATATATTCGGCAAAGTTGATACGGCTTCCATCTTACATGATGGTGTAGCCATAGATGCAGGCATTGAATCTACAGCATAACAATAAATAATTGAAAATCCGTAGCAATTAAGAATGACAACAAAATTCCATGATAATGGTAAATATAATGGCGACAATAACAATAATTATATGCATTTTTAAAGTGTATAAAAAGTGAGGAGCGAAATGCTGTTATATTTTTTCTTGTCTCTTCCTGATGATGATGCCAGTCATTATAATTCCTGTTTTGTTTTTTCGGAATTGAATAATGAAAAGTCAGACACATCACTTGACGTTTACATATTGGTTTTTATCATTGTATTTAATATAGGTATTAATAATAATATAATAATAATAGTATCTATTATTATGACGGTAGTATATAACTAATATACCCCTCTATCATTCCAAGTAGTTACAGGACTATGAAAATTACAATAACTACTAGTTTTTAATTAGTATAATTAATATATGTATGTATCCTCAATAAATATGCTTGTGTATACGATTGTAGGCCTGATTATCAGGCTTGCAAATAGGAACTTTCTCACGAGGCTTGGGAGGATTATTTTGTTTGTCCAGTTACAAGTCCGTCACCCTGTCATCAATGTCCATTAAGTCCAAGTAGTAACAACAGAAAAAAAAACACAAGATAGTTGAATCATTAATAAACCAATGAAGGTCTTCAATCACGAACGCATGTGTGTGTGTGTATATAAGGAGAATTACCATTAATAACTATTATTACAATCCCTGTCCTCCTGTTTTTATTTACCATCATGACGATGATGATGAAAATCATATAACATGGACAGGGAATTCAAATCAAAATGTCAACGTTTGTTCAAAATTCTACAAAGAAAGTTGTTAAAGGTGGGCATGTAACATAGTCAGAACGAATGCTCGTTCATTCTATAATACAGTCCCACCAATAATAAACCCTATAGGAACATGACTAGTATGAGGAATCATAAAAGTTTCAAAATCATAATCATCAAAGTCTCCCGATATAGAGCTGGGTAGCAGCACCAGCTAGCTAGCTATAGTATACGTGACTGAAATAATTAAGCTGTACTTTTAATAATTGAACATAATTACAGTGTATGTGTGTGTGTATATCTAGAAGAGAAGTATAAGAACCGTCCGTCAGTCAGTGTTTGTCACGTCATGTCATGATTGAGTAAGTGGGGGATAAAGTGCGAGGGAGCCTCCGACACCTCAACTTCAACCCTTCACCTTAAGAATATATATATAGTTTTATATATATATATGTATATATTGTGAAAATTTTCAGCAACGACACCACCAAAACTACTCACGTAAGAAATCAATAATAATTTTTTTTACTATCTCTACTAAAAGAATAGCTGACAGAAAAAGAAACTTGCTCATTGAATCAGATCATATGTGGTGAAATTTTTGCGCACACAGTACGTTTTCAGTGACCGCTGCCATAGTAATGCTTCTGCTGCTGCGGCTGCTATAATTTGCTATTCCAATACGCTCCAACCTGAGTGCTTTATTAATGGCTCCTTTGTGACCATCACATGGTGATTTACCTTTGGTTTTTCATGAAAAAAATTGACATTAACTTGTATGTCTATTAGTTATTATTATTATGATGATGGGCTCAAATTCTTTGGTTTCGTTCCAGGCGCTTGCTGCTTACTTTTCATACACCTGTAAACAACACATCTTGTCTACCCTTTTTCCCTTATAATTTCCTCATTGCCTCAAATGTATGTGGCCATTGCATACATTTTTATGGACCTTACTAATGAAATAACATCTTATAGCATGAGCCAGCAAGCAAGCAAGCAAATCAGCAGCGGTTCATCATCTCTCCTTTGATTCCTTCCTGAATTTTTGAACAAGTTTTAGGAACTAAACCGAGGGTAGTTAGTAGTAGTAGAATTCTCAGCGAAAACGGTATCATTTTTTTTGGAAAATATCCATGGTCAACAAGAAAAACTTTTGTGTCTACTCACTACTACAAGTCTCTCTCATCTGTTCTACAAAATTACTCAAGTTTTATCATCAATGTATTTAAGTTGTATGTGTATGTTGTATATGTCCGTGTGTGCTTTTATTGTTGTTCTTCTTGTTGTTTATCTTTTTTTATTTTGTAAGTAATATTGGTATTGGCTATGTTGTAGTAGTAGTAGTAGTTAGTAGTACGAATGACACGAAAATGATAGGGGAATTTTTTTGAGGGGAGCGGGGAAGTTTCTTTCTAGCACAAATACACAGTACATCAACAACCATCATCAGCACATTTAACCGTACATTTTATATATTATGCATCATTTTATGCAATAGAAAAAAGCATTTTAAACAGGAACCTTACGTTAACTATGAAATAGGAACCTTGAAACTGGGAATGTATGTATTCATCATCCTTTTTTTCAATACATGGACGAATTTGCAAAGAGGTTTCCCCTCCACACTCCTCCTTTTTTCTTAACGCTGCAATTTTATATGTGAACTGTATGTCTTTCATGTACACATAACTACAGGCACGTATACACCGTCAACAACAGCAACAACAACTTCCTTTTCTTCGTCTTCGTCTTCTTGCCTAAAATGAAAGGAAACGTAGACTGGGAAAATGCAAATTATGGTCTTTACCTTTTTTTTACTGTCATATAGTCTCGCCCATAAAACCTACACATTTTCAATCAAAGGCAATTAAATTACTTGGCTTCAGCCTTCCTTTGTACATTGTCTACGACCAGAGCTAGTGGTAATTCCTCCGTAATTAAATTGTTACTATGTTACCTTCCTACACTATCTATCTGACACTGAGGAGAATTTAATTCATTTTTTTTTCTCCAACTTCGTTCGTTCCTTCCCTCGGGTAAGTACGTGGATTTTTTCCCTTCATTGTCCTAGTATGCAAGAACCTAGCTAGCTGGCTGGTGCTTCAGAGAATTATTGGAGATAAAGCAAGCAGCGGAAAAGAACAAGAGGCAGGCATGGATTGCTGAGCACGAACGAACATCAAGCAACCACTCCGCCTGTCCCGCCGATGTTGTTGTTCCTGTATAGTTATCCTGTTACCAAAGGTAATATAGTAGCCTGTTTAAGGCTTGCTAAATTGCTATTTTATTGCTGTTTCTCCTGCCTGCCTTTTTATGTATATGGCTTCCACGACAGTGATGCCTTCAGAAGATGAGGTAAGTGAGTGAGTGAGTATGAGTTACATATTCATCAATCAAGTTGAAGGTCTCGTTGCGAGATGAGAATGACGACGACGACAATGAATGAGATGAACAGATGGATAAAAAACTTTCAAGTAACTCGCAATTAGCCTCCTCAATTAGTGCTTGTACTCATTATGTCAGTTTTGATTCGTGACTAGTACTTGAGCTTGCAATGAAGTAAATGATTCTTCTCAACATGATTACTATTTTGTTCTCATCAATGCTCCACAGAATGATTCTTATGATTAATGGACAATTATTAAGGGGCTATTAATAAGTAATTTAGTCTGTCCTCTACACGAGCCCATTTCTTATTATGAATGTTCCTCAAATGCACTTGAGACTATTATCATTACAAGTTTGAGGCCCTTCATTACGAGATGAGAATAATAACAATACAGCAAGCCAGCCTGTCATATGCAAAAAACTGTTGGGAAGTGTTGTTAAAACTCTGTTAATTGGCAATGCGGCAGAAGACAAAACTTGGATGGAAATTGCACAAAGAAGTGGGTTGAGGAAAACAAGGTGTTTCGCTAAGTTGACACTCATGACGGCATTACCATGTAGCAACGTGTACAATTCTTCTCCATACATCCGAAGAAACAGATTTTCGAAGCGAAGAAAAAAGGAGGCAGGTTGAGATTCCCTGTTGAAACTCGTAGGCAAGCAGACACCGTGAGAAGATGTAGCCCTTGAGCACGCCGCCCTTTTCTTTGAGAGAAAATGCACTTGCGTGAAGTACATTTGCTCTCTACCATTACATTGATTGATGATTTATGATTTTTACATACATTTTGCATAGCTCGCCTTGCCCAGAAAATGTCTTCGGGTGCACGTAAGGATAAACACCCGAGTCACAGATTGTGGACAATCCTGCTGACATTATTTTTTTTTGGAAAGTCAGTTTTCTCAACGGCCACGCAGATCTTATAGTTTATATTGATTTTCATCCTCACACGCCAGCATCCAACTTTTACTTTTTGCGAGGTTTAAACCAGTAGGAACTCCTGGATTCGATCGTGTCTTACATATTGTTATTATGATAATGTATGTATGTGTATTTTTTTTCATGTATATGTGTGACTAAGTAGGCGCTTACTTAGCAGTAGTAAAGTAACGAACAACCCGCCATGTTCCATTCCGCTCTCTTTTTCTTCTTTTCCGGTATACCCTTTCTTCCTACCTACCTACCTAAAATGTACACTCGTCATTGAATCGATAGGGTAAAGAAGAAGATGATGCCTTTGACATTTCCTTGGATTGGTCTGACTGACTGACTTACTGAGTAAATAGCTTGATTGTAGTAAAAAAAGGCAAGTCCTTATACAGTTTGCCTTTAATGAATTTTAACATTTTTCAAGTCGTCAGTTTATTCTTGCGTTCAATCCCTCCAAGGTTTACTCCAACTTGTCGAGTATTATTTTTCATCATTAGTCTAATAATAATAATAATAGCAGTAGTAGTTGACTTTGATTTTCTATTATTCCCTGTCATCATATTTTTGTCATCCTACATTATGTACGATAATAATGGCGGGTCACCCTTTCGTCGTCGTAGTAGTAGTAGTAGTAATAGGAGAAAAAGTATTAGTAGAAGTAGTACTGATCATGTCTAAGGTGGCCAATATAACCATTTTTTTTACATATAAAAATATATACACATTATGACTCGTGTGTACGAGGAATCCTCCTTATTTTTCTAAAAAGAGGAGACAAAATCCTTGCAGCGGTTATTCTACATGAGTTTCTCGTAATCGCAGTAGTAGCATTAGTATAGTAGTAGTCGTCGTCATCGTTTCCTTTTAAACTATTAGATTTCCCCCTTTTTGATTTGTTCAGTCAATTTTTTTCTTTAAAACTTCTTCTTCTTCTTCTTAGCTTAGCTATTGGTAGAAATATGCGGATTGTGAATCATAATAATAATTGTATAATATACTACATTGTAGTGTATATGTGCAGAATTTAAGTATGTGTGGATGCGAGTGTGTGTGTGTGTGTGTGGATGTGTGTGGATGCACTGATGACAAACGATATGGATTCCACGAGTTCCTACCATATTCATCTTGTAATATATTATAGGAGAATTTTGAAAGTTAGATGCTGACTGATTGTGAAGCCTAATCCCTGTCCCAGTTGCAGAGATGCGGCTATGTTTTGTATTTTTTTATTATTTTTATTATAGTATAATATATATATTGTGAGCGGATGCGAATATGCTTTCGCTCCATTCGATTGTTGCAGTAAGATTTACTATAGTAGTATAGTGTAGTATAGTAATAGTTTTGTAGAAGTTTTCTAACAAGTCTTCGTCTACCTCCTTCATCTCTCTCCCCCCGCAAAGATTTATAGTAGTGACTGGCCTAGGAGTTTGTTTTTTTAAAACTTTTATTTGCATCTTTGTCTAAGCTTAGATTTCATTTTTGGTATTTCTTTATCCGTTTTTTTAATGGGCAGGGTTACGATTCATCATTTCTTGGGTCGGTTTTTTTTACTCTTTGTCATCATTACATTTTTTAAGTGTCCATAATTGAGAGTTTTAAAAGTCGCTTTTTATTACATGGAGAAGATACCCTCATTGGCTCATCATTGTCATTATTATTATTATGATTACATAGCAAAGGCATTGTATTGCGTAAACCAATCCTTTGATTTTTGCTATGAATAACATAATAATATGACTTTACGTAGTGAGCCAACGTGGTACTTTTTTTGAGTGTTGTAGTCATTCATTTTTCTTTGAGTCACACACATTGATGATCTGCCATATTGTAGGAGCAGGTGATCATCAATACTTTACAAGACGAGGTAATGCATCCTGTCCTGCTTGAGTTGGTGTGTGTGTTTAGGTCAAAATCAGTAAATGTGTGTCAACATCCTATATGACTTCCGTCGTGAATACGCAAAAAATACACTGGGTTTTTGCGCGCTTTATATAGAGACTGCCCGTTTTTTCTTTATTAGTAGTAGCCTATAATAATAATGCTATGTCTATAACTGTGTGCATGGGAACATTTACAGGTAACGGCTATAGTAGTAAGTTAGTAGTGGATGTCTATTTTATTTTGTACAAAATACCTTAATTTTGTAATGATGCTCGATCGAGACACGTCCATGCAGTAGAGAGACGGCATTTATAACACTCACACGCACGCACATCACCTTGGACCCTACTAGATTATCATCATTATAATTGCTAAAAGCCTTAGAATTTATGTTATCATATCATCAGGTGATTCATCTGTCACCCTTATTCTTTGATTCTTTGAACACTCTTATGATTCTAAATTACAATTAATAGGAGTTGCTATAGTAGTAGTAGTAGTGAACTCTCAGCATGTGTGTATGTTCCTGTTAATTGTGCCTTAAGTTATGCTCCAATTTGCATATCATCATATTGCTTCCCTCACACGTATTTATTTAACAATGATAATAATATTTCTACAAAAATCTACACTTGCTTTTGGCTGGTCAACTTTTTTTCTATATATGGTATACATCTACAGCTCAAAATAAGTTGAGATTTTTATTATACTTTTTAGGGAGATATAGATCCTTTCACTATTGCTTCCATGGGTAATGATGATGAATCAAGCTCTGATAATGGGAAATGTCCACGCTTAAAACTGGGCTA
>JAQFYD010001614.1:0-11644 GCA_034694225.1 Bourletiella hortensis
AAAATTAAACTTGTGTCAGTGGATGGTGCATTTCAGAAATCAAAATTAGATTCAAAAATGTCTAAAAGTGTTATGAGTTACATACAGGATATGTACGTGTATGCCAGCTCTTCCCCATTTATCGGATGTGTTTATTTTAAAGAATTCTACTCCGGATACGATCCTGATCCAAGTCACATAAAGCTTCTACGAGAATGGGTATCCGATGAGGTAGAAACAAAGCCTAGTCTCAACAGGTGTGGCTCTGAATTATCTGTTTACAAGTCAAGTCTCCATCTTCCCTTCCAGCCTCTGCTTTGGGTTGATGCGACAAAGTCCCCTGGTGAGCCAAACCTCTGTCAATCTGGTTACAGGTTCACTGTAGAAGATATGCTCCCTGTGCTTAAGAGACCTAGGGTTGAATTTTTTCATCAGGATGCGTACGGATGCGTTATAGTCACAGATGACCCTCTAGCCTACAAAGGCGGGTCAATCACAGATACTTCTACTTACAAAGAAAAACGAAAATTGGCGGCTTTAAAAGCGGAGGGATGCAGAGCAGTGATACTTCCGGAGTTCAATCCCCCACATGCGGCTTCTTGTAATGAAAAGGACACTAACACCGACACAAGTGTTGTTACGGCTCCGACCACCAGTGAAACGTGTGTTGTTATTGAAACTCAAGAGCAGGTGGTGCCGGCTTTGAGATGCTGTAGTTTCCCTGAACACAATGTTATGGTACGAGACTTGGAAAAACTGTACACAAAAACATTTACTAACGTTGTTGCAAGAAAAGATGTGTGTTTCTGGTTTGAGTGGTTTTCCGAGGCCCAGAAGTTTCGCTGCAAAGTATGTCACTTAATGTGGAAAGAAAAAAAGTTTCCAGTCACACCGGGTTCCTACCTGCTGACTTTGATTATTACGACAGGGCAGGGAAAGCCATCAGGTGGCATGCGTTCTAATTATGACAACAAGGTTCTGATTGAGAATCATTTAAAAAATCCACTCCACGAAATTTCAGTAGATTACCACGAACTCTTGAACAGTGGACTTGAAGGTGATGCGCTTAATAATGAGTTTCACAGAGTAGGAGGGCCTTTCCGAAATTTTATCAAGCCTACGGAGGATCTGATTCTATGTGGGACATATTCTGCAAAGTTCAACCTTCCATTCTATAAATTTTCAAACGTCACAAGACTCATCAAGCATCTTGGAGTTGATCTTGGCCACCTTTACGGGAATCGTCTTGGACAGAGAAGCATAGTTTTTTCTGTGTCTGAAAGCTCTCATCGCGACTTAGTGGAAATGCTCAAAAAAAATAAGCCAAAACTTGGCATATCCGTGGACACATCTACTGATGTTTTATCGCTTCAATCAATGACAGTAGTGTTTCAGGTTTTTGATGATGACCAGAAGACTCAAGTTTACTTGTACAAAATTCTTGATGCTGACGAAGGGGAAGCCGCAGAAGACCTATTCCGGAAGTTTATGACTCAAATTAAAGATGATGGACTGGAAGATTACATCAAGACCCACACCGTAGGTGCAACCACCGACGGTGCAAGTAATATGAAGTTGTTCAGAAAGAAACTGAATGCCGTCACGAATGAAGAGCTACTATCTATTCACTGCATGGCCCATCGGTGGGAACGGGTTCTTAAGATGGCATGGAAAGGTTTTTGCCAAATACATCAGGTTGAAATTCTTAACAACAAAATATACAAGACATTCAACTCGCATGCTCCCAAGAAGAAGATGATACTGAAGAAAACTATCCAAGACCTGGGAGACAGCTATTTTGAACTGAAAAGAATAAAAGATATTCGTTGGGTGAGTAGCAAGAAGAGAGCCTTGGTTACACTTCTTTTACACTGGAAAACAGTACTTACAGCACTTGAAGCAGTTGGAAATGATCGCACTTTCAGAAAGAAGGACAGACTGCCGGCCTTGGAGCTGGCAAAGCAAATGAAAGACACGAGTTTCCTCACTCATTTGGCTTTCATTATTGACATCTGTGACAGTCTGTCGACAGTATCTCTCAATCTTCAGCTGCGTGGGACAACACTAATTTCCAAACGAAATTCCAGAGAGGTTTTCAAAGCAACTGTCGTATCCATGAAAGACAAGAATGGGCCCTCTCTTTCCAAGATTTTAGAACAAGCCATAAGTGTCACCAACCCAACAAATGCAAATTCAGTGAGCTTGGAAGAATTTGAGTCAATGCATGTGATGTATGAAAATGTTGAAGTTTCGCATGATGCGAAAGTCACTCTTTTCGACATGAAGCAAAAGTATCTTGATGCCATTCTAATACAAATAGATCACTATTTCCCTGCGGACACAACAGACCTTTTTGATATACTAGATCCACAGAAGTGGGCGAACACTGACACATTCGGACTGGAGGAACTGAGTGAAATCAACAGCTACCTCAAGTGGGATCTTGATGAGAATACTCTGCAGGCTCAGTGGGACTTTTTAAGAACAACCATTTCTTCCCATAGTGCGTATGATGTTCAAATGAAGCGTATGCCCGAAGAATTCTGGACCTTCTACTTAGATCAGGACGTTGGGTGGTCCGAAGGTTTCCGCAACATAATCAAGACTATTCTCGTCGTCAGTGCCAGTAGTGCGGAGGTGGAACGGGTGTACTCCATATACACCGCAACAAAGACTCACAGACGATGGAGCTTGGACGTAGATACTGTGGATGCGCTCGTTCGAATCAAGTTTAATATACCCGAAGACCCAAAAGATTTCCCAGCACTGAAATACACCCTTAACTTCCTTGAGAAGCATAGCCGTTCCAATGATCCCACTAGAAGTGAAGGAAGGAAGAAGGCTTCAAGTGTGCACGTTGATTCCACAGCAGATAATGCTGCTGAAGAAGACATAGATGATGATCTTGAGGAAGAGTTTCTTGAATTTATCGGCAGCATTGATAACGATGATGAAGTTATCACTGACTGTGAATTTGATCCTGTCGTTAATAAATGATCTTCTTTAATGAACATTTCTAGGTAACAACTACTGAGATAGCTGATCATAAGATGGTTGTAGGCTCTGAACTGGGGGAGAAGCCATGATCAAACATGGTACTTGACGGTAAGCCGCCCAACGACTTTTACTTCTGTATCAAATATACTTCCGTTGCATTTGTATGACTGTTGTTAACAATGTCTCAGGCACGCCACAGTACCGGTGTTCTAAAAATTTAACGTGTGCAGGATAATAATCTATTCCTGGAGTCGGGACTTGTTCCTACGGTTTTCATGTAAAGAGTTCTTGAGTACATAAATATAATTAGTATGACATGTATATGAAATAGTTTTAGAAAAGTTTGACTTAGCATTACTATGCAAAAATTTAGAAGTTGTTCTGAACTGTGTTATTGTTCCCGTCATCATTAGTATCATGAGATATTTGTTGTATTTTTTATTATATCTGTGAAAACAGTCTGTAAATCACAATTTCTGTACTATTGTTCATCATCATGATCATTTTTGCTGTGCAAGGATGTAACGTGTTAAAACTATAACTACACAAAAGCATCCGTAAAGTGCATTTCCTGCAGTTTGTTATCATCACAAATGCTATTATACTGAAAGTTAGGGAAAGGAAACCATCCGAAGTGGAGTTTAGGCACTGTTTGTTATTATAATAATTATAATTCTACAAGAATTTACAATGCTATAGTTATTATTTTACAAAAAATTACAATGTTATAATTCTTATTATGCTAGAATTTACAATACTATGACGATTGCTTTGCAAGAATTTAGAGTGTTATAATTATTACTCTGCAAGAATGTGCAACGTTGTTATGAAAGCTATGCAGGAATTTACGATGTTATAATTATTACTATTCAAATTTGGGTTTTGACAACTTGGGTCTTATCATGACACCAGCATTGACGGAAGTAGGTATGAAAATTTCATGGCTGCATGTCTATCAATGCTATTGGAATAAGCACGACTGTTTTTGTATGTATATTAATAATAATAATTGTAGCAACTAATGCAATAGTATGACGCTGGCCTCAGTAATAAAGCGTTTCAATATGGTATGGATCGACGGAGTCTCCATTTTTTGCTTCAGGTCACATCATAGATTTTGACAAACATTTTTTGTTCGCGTTTGCCCACATGTGAATTTACAATAATTGCACATGTTTGTTAGAATTATTCCGCGTTTCTCTGGTTCCCCTTTTGCGCGTAGTGCGCATGTGGGAAATGATTTCTAAGATTTCTTTCGCCCCGGCGGCTGCAGGTCTGCACTGCATCATGACAAACCGGTTCGACTGACGTATGAAGTTCTTGAATTTGTGCTTTCGTTCGGACGTTATTTATGTAGCAAAAAAACGCGGCAGACATACATCGTTACAATAAGAGGCAAAGCTAACGCTGGCCTCTTAAAAAATGCGTGAAGCGGAAGCCGCTTGAGTAATAACGAAGAGCAGAATTAGTTCTCAGGTTTCTGCATTGGGTTTGTTTGCCCGTCAGCCCCAAAAGAGTCCGGAGTCCGCAATCGAATTGCACATAGACAACTTTATTCGGCTTTTGATTCCAATGAGAGACGGGCAAAACCCAGATAAACTTTGGCTTGGACTGGCTCGAGCTCATTGCAACTCAAAGCAGTACTAGCTACTGAATAAAGCTAGAGACGACAAAAAATTGCATGATCAAATTACATGGATAGCATGCACAAGAAATTCCACCACAACACCCGACAAACTCAGCAGTATCCCATAAATGAAGACATAAAATGCTTCATGTACGACACTATCTGAAAAATCTGCCCCCTTCTGGTCTTGCTTTTGATGTCCTTGAGCTGCAGCTAACTTATGTGCCTCCTTGACTTTGAACGTGTCGATTACTGCTTCAGCCTTTTGCTCCAAGCTCCAGACTAAACCAGCAGCCTTCAACAATTCCAGAGAATGTACGAGCTCATATGCATACTCCGTATCGAGTATCCAGTAGGAGGCTGCGGTGAACAGCCGTTCCTTCCCAACGATGGCATCCCGTCCCACGGCTTTTATAATGCTCGTGTAGCAAGGTCTGTGATCATCGGCAGTGAGAAAGGCTTTGCGATGCTTGGGACTCATTTCCAGGAACCTGAGTCCGAGCTGCTTGTCTTTAAAGACGAAAGGCGCAGCTTTCACCTTCTCGCCAACTACCACCTCCTTCCGCAAAACATCCGCCTTCTTCAAGACTGATCCTTCCCTGGTGGCGAGATGCAGAAGCCCCTCGGATGTTTCTCCAGAAATGGAAATGAAGTCCGCAATCAACGACAACAGCGTAAAGTTCTCCCGGATCATGTCATCAATGGACAGGTCGGAAAAGCGTGTCTCAGGGACAATTTGTCGACTTTGAAGAAGCGTCGTATAAACGATTGTTATGAACAGCACAAATAATAGCCATAGGAGCATTTGCAATCGTTTTGGACTGAATTCTCTCCCAAGGTGGAGAAGGAGACGAGAGCCGACCAACAAAAGCAGAACAACAGCCACAGCTGTTATGTCAACTGGTAAAAGTAAAGTCGATAGTGTATACAAGGCTGGAGAAACCGGCTCAGAAGTCATGAGGGTACTTATGTACGTAGACTTACTAAGCGTCATGGGGTGTGCAATGCAACCAAGCATGTCGCACCATACAGCTCTGCTCATACTTATGAGGCCCGCCTGGCATTGCTGTGCATTACTCCCTTGAAACAATCCGATTGTATTGAATGTGAAATTGTGCATGCGAGAAAAGTTGTGAAGGATCCTGAGCAGGTAGCCACGTTGTGTTTGTCCCGGCGGGAGGGTGTATCGAATGGGGACGCCTATGAAGAACTTCAAATATTCCCAATCTCTCTCCCAGCCGAAACTCGTCTCAATCGTCAGCCGCCTGCCCTGAAAGTCCTTCGTGATCATGCGTAGTGACTCCACTACTGCGTTTATCCCCTCTTCTTCTTTTTGAACAAGCTCAAAGTAGTTTGACATGCGAAAGGCGCGACAGTTTGAGTAGCTGTTGCATAAACCCACAACCCAAACCGAGTCGGACGGGATGGTGTTTGGGGCATACCAGTCGAAAGTGATGAGATGAGAGGGAGTGGCGCAAGCAGGAGTTAGCAGATTGTAAATGTTCCCGGGGTGCCTTTTGTGTCCGTGTACGGCAATCACGTGGACCAGATCTTGCCGAAATACCGAAGTCATTTCATCCCCAGTCGTCCACATGAAGCAACTGGCAACTACTACACGCATTGGAATTGGCTTGGGGTACATGTGGACGGGAAGTAGCACCAGCCAGGCGGTCCTGTGGTCTATAAACCGAAATCCATGTGATGGCGCTTGCAAGTTGCTGGATAGCATCTGTACGGGTATACCATTTTGCATGAGATATGCACAAATAATATCAAAAGCTGGAAAAACTGATTCTGTGTTGGCCGGACTAGTGTGAGGAGGCTGTAAATCGCGAATAACAATTTGCAAGCTTCTTAGTGGGTTCACCAGGTCTTGCAAGGAGTAATCCTCCTTGCCATGGCATACCTTCAAAAAGTAGACCATGGCAATGCAAAAAACCCAAACATGGCCAAGAAATTGTAACGCCATGTTCTCCACCCTTTCTGACTGGGACTTCTATCCACGTCCACCGTTGCTACAACAACAGAGAACATCACAAGTCTGATATTCTCTGTACAGTCATGCAGTCCTGTATGACGATGTTGTGGTCAATATTCGTGCCTGGGTCCAGAATGGAACATAAGACCTTGATTAGCACACGCCAGCTAAGTAACTAGTAATTACATTAATGGTGAGCACGTCGGCTGCCAATAGGGGTCAATGAGGATAAAAGCAGGCCTTGCTTTTTACAATACTAAAGCTACCTTTGGATTTGAGTGGTGAATATTTTATATAATAATTTAAAATAATCTTCTACTATAATCCCAAGCACTCAAATAGTCTTCACTCCAGCTCGCCTCTGATTGGAGGAGTACACAACATGACGCATGCGCGCTGCATAGCCGTAGACGCCGTAGACGCTGCTGTCCCTTGCGACCACTTTCTGCCCCACGGAGCGTCACCGTAACTAATGGTTGCCAACCGTTTTCACGTGCACGCTTGCCAGCCTCGCATATTGTTCGTAATTTTTCGTGTCATTTCAGAAAGTGAAATTTTATGTGTGCCAATTTATTACAACTGACCAGTAAACTCATTCGTAGTGTAAACTCATTCGTAGTAAGTTAAAATTAGTGCTACTCACAATTTTCTCAACAGCTGTTCGTGCTTCAAAAATTCTAGGGCGAGTATCAATGAATTTATTGAAACTCTTGTTTTAATTTTGTTCAAAACTGGGGATCCTCACTCGGTAAGTAAGTTTAATTTTTTATTCCAGTTTCAAGCATGTTTTGTGATTAATAACATTAGCAGTGGCGGTTACACAAGCTGGCAAGAGGGGCTGGGCTCCGATTTTAAATAACATTAGCAGTAGCGGTTGCACAAACTGTCAGGCGGGGCTGGGCTTCATAGAATTACCAGCGGCGGTTGCACAAATTCGTACCCGGGGCTGGGCTCCGATTTCGAATAATATTAGCAGTGGCGGTTGCATTAATTGGCAAGCGGGGCTGGGCTCCCATTTTTAATACGATTGGCCGTAGCGGTTCCACAAATTGGTAGGCGGGGCTGGGCTCAAATTTTGAATAACATTAGCAGTACCGGTTCCAAAAATTAGCAAGCGGGATTGGGCTACGATTTTAAAGCACTTGACGTTGTGCAGATAGATAGATAAATCTATAAGATTCGTCCAATTGCTTTTGTGGTTAACATTCAATTAATTTTTGGCGTACGACCTGACAGTGTCATTTATGTTTCTAGGAAACGACATTAGCTGATCATGTCCAGCAAAACTGGTGCCAATGGTGAACTGCCCGCTAAATGCGTGGTTCCAAAGACAGCAGTGCCAAATGAACTAGATCAACATGTTCTCGAGTTTTACGAACAACACTACAATGACATAGTTTGTCCAGCATGTGAGTACGTCCCTTCCAGGAATGACCGGAGTAATCTCAGGAAACATTTACTTTCGAAACATGCAAAAGTCCCCGTAAAGTTACAACACTTATATCACAACGCATCAGTTCACTGTAAATTAAACCGTCGTACCCCAAAGAAAAAAAAAATGGCGAATCGTGAAACATCGCCGCAACCATCGACAAGCCGTGCTTCTGCCAGGGGTATACAAAAGGGAATTCACGCTTCAAGTCATCGAGAGACAGAAGGTCATAACCGACCAAATGCCCCTTTCACTGAGGTGTATTATCGTGAAACATCGCCGCAACCATCGACAAGCCGTGCTTATGCTAGCGGTATGGAACAGGGTGGTCACCTTTCCAGCCACCAAGGGATAGAAGGAGACAACGACATTGGTGCCCCTTTAACTATAGTGCCGATAGCCATGTGCCCGAAAACGGTAGATCAGAATGTGCTTCAATTCTACCACCGCCATTTTTACGATCAGCACTGCCCCCAACCCAATTGTGAGTACAAAGTTAATTCAAAATCGATGACAAACATGCGACGGCATAAACTCGTAGTTCACGCAAAGGTACATAAGGATTTCTGGAATACGTACCCGAAACCGTCCACCAGAGGAACACGTAGGCCTGCGCTAACTGAAAGCACCGCACCAGGGACGCTTGCAAGATTCATGAAAAAGGTAAAGGCGGCAACAATAACAGACTGCTCTAACCCCAGCACATTTTTTTTCCTATGACGATTCCGAAGACGATCTTCAGAAATTAGACCACGGCAAAATGGATCAAGAGTGCAAACATTGCGGGGCCAAGCTATTCCGCACTGAGTTTTTGAAGCGTGGAGGGTATACAAAATGTTGCCTTAATGGGACACTAGCCAAAAGCAAAGAAGAATCACAATCGATTTATGATCGTCGCCCATATCCATCTACATTGAAGAATTACTTGACCGGAGACGACACACTATCGAAAAACTTTCAAGAAAATATTCGAAGCTACAATAATGCCAATGCGTTCGCATCATTTACACATACATCTAGACCTCTTCCGGGCCGCGGCCCCCAGACTTTTAATGTTCACGGCCAGACTTATCATCAGACTTCAGATTTGGAGGCCAGTTCTGGTTCTACTCCATTGTATTCACAGCTTTACATTCTAGACTCAGGAATGGCAACCACTGAGCGTATGAACATTCCTGCAAACGCTGGGTGCAACGAGGACATAATGAAAAAAGTAGACGAAGCCATTCGGAATGTAAGCCCGTATTACCAGGCATACAAGAATATGTCAGATGTAGAAGACGAAGCGGCAAGAGCCGCTACAGCAAAAGGTCTGGATGTTCCTCGGGTGCGAATGCTTATAGGGGATGACCGACGGCGAGACGCCCGGCGTTACAATGCTCCCACCACCAGCAATGAGATTGCCATCTTTTGCACAGGCGCACAAGATGAGCCCCCAGACAAGACCTATGTAACATTACATAACATGCACTACGGGAACCCGTGTCTTGATCCTATGGTTTACCCAATACTTTTTCCGTACGGGGATTATGGTTACAGCTTCAATATTTTCCGAAGCCTTACATCCCAGCATTCCGCCACTGCTGCATCAACAACTTCTGCACAAGCCGCAGCTGCTGATGAAAAGAAAGTGACTCAGTTGCAATTCTACTGCCATAAGCTACATGTCCGTACTCAAGATGAAGAGAAGATGTTTAATCCCCTGTTCCGCGGCAAGAAATTGTTCCAGCAGTACGCAGTGGACGCTGGGATAAAGACGCATACGGAGCGGTTAGTTCATATAAAAAAACACCAGCACAAATTTCATGTCGAGAAATATTGTGGCTTAATGGACTTCATCGGAAGTGAGGCAGAAAGGTTGCGGCTCACCGCAGGAAAAGCAATAGTCCTTCCGTCATCGTTTTGTGGCAGCGAGCGGGCATTGCAACAACATTACCAAGACGCAATGGCTATGGTTGCAAAATTTGGGAAGCCTGACTATTTTATTACATTCACCTGCAATCCCAACTGGACCGAAATACAGACGGCCCTTATGCCTGGTCAGACAGCCACTGATCGTCCCGACATCGTTGCCCGGGTGTTCAACATCAAGTCAAAAGCGTTTATTGAGGATCTAACGAAGAACAAAATTTTTGGGGACGTCGTTGCTTACAATTATGTTATAGAATTTCAAAAGAGAGGACTTCCTCATATGCACCTACTTCTTATTGTTGCACCGGATTGCAAGCCCAACTCCCCTGAGAAAATTGACACCGTTGTACAGGCAGAAATCCCGGATCCCCAAAAGCATCCGACGCTACACCAACTTGTCAAGAACCACATGATTCATGGTCCATGTGGGAGTCAGAATATGCAAAGCCCGTGTATGCAAGACAGCAGCTGCACGAAGCAGTTTCCAAAACCATTTACTGACCAAACGAGGGTCGGGGAAGACGCTTTTCCACAGTACAGACGCAGGGACAATAGTGATAGTAATGTGCTCGTGGGTCTACATAAAATCGACAACTCTTGGGTTGTGCCCTACAACGCAAAATTGCTTCTACGATACGATGCTCACATAAACGTCGAAATATGCAGTTCAGTTAAAAGTGTAAAATACATAAACAAGTACATTTACAAAGGCCCTGATAGAGCTGTTGTAGTTCGCGTGGAGAGTGGAACTCAGGATTGTACACAGCCTGCGCGGACATTGAATATTGATGAAGTGCAGAAGCATATAGACGGCAGATACGTGACTGCTCCTGAAGCCATCTGGCGTTTGTTTTCCTTTGACATGCACGGCAGCTCACATAGCGTTCACAGACTGTCTGTTCATCTCCCACTAGAACAGCAGTTAGTCTATGTCGCTGGTGAAGAGCGTCGAGCCGTGCAAGAAGCCTTCAAGAAAAATACGACACTCACAGCATGGCTTGAACTGAATAAAATAGATGAATTCGCGAGGACTCTTAGGTATCCAGATATTCCCTACCATTATACGTTCCACAAGAATGAGACCAAGAATCCGGACAAACAGAAGTACACGTGGACCAAAAGGGAATCCAGGTTCAACTTAATCTCCAGAATGTATAACGCATCGCCTCAGAACATGGAGCACTACTGCCTACGATTACTTCTCCTTCATGTGAAAGGCTGCAAATATTTTCGTGACATTCGCACGTTTGAAGGACAAGTGTACCTCACATACAAAGAGGCTGCAGTAGCCAGGGGTCTACTTGACAGCGATAAGTGCTGGGACGAAACACTGGAGGAAGCAGCGTCATTCAGAATGCCAGCTCAGCTGAGAAGCTTATTTGCAATCTTATGTTCCTTCGGAGGTGTTACAGACCCCGTAATGCTTTGGGACAAATTCAAAGAACACCTGATAGAAGATTTCTTGCATCAGCGGTATGACGAACAAAGTGCCATTAGTCTTGCACTTATTGATATACGAAGCCAGCTTCGAGATACTAACCTCCAATCACTAGGACTGCCATCGCCCGGCGTCATTCGGGGTCCTCGAGAACAGACAATTGATATAGAAAAGGAGAAAGAAACTGCAAAGGAACTTATTTCTAACAATGCTACATGCCATGCTGCTAAAACGGGATCAAGACCAAACCTACATCAATTTGTAGCCCTTGGTCCCTGGAAC
>JAQFYD010001615.1:0-11643 GCA_034694225.1 Bourletiella hortensis
ACACAAACACATTCCTAAATTATTCATAGCATTTCAATCTTCCATCACTTAGCCTATAAACTTACAATATATTCAAAAGTATATTTTCATCATTCTTATAGCTAGAGCCCACATATGCTTACTAAAGTAGTAAGCATAGTGAGTAGTAGGAGAAGAAGCTATAGTAAGCCCTATGTGGCCTACACTACCACACGCTGTACAAGGTTTTCTCTCGAGGAAGTTCCAAAGGAGATAGAGTGAGCAAAGTCAGGAAAAAATGAGAGAAGTACAGGACGAATAATATAATTAAATCTACCATAGCATCATCTTAACCTCTCGCCCATAATTTTCATGATCCATAGCGAATTTATCAAACAAATTCACCAATGCACTGTAGTCCCTCTCACATCCTGAACAAGCAATAAGCTAAACCAATGCAATTCCATCATAGCTTCCCTCCAAGCATCCTTTTGCTCTGGATGTAATACAGCCGGTTTTTTGCTGGCTCCCCCTCCCTGATAAATTAGTGCTGTCAAAGGCAACCATTCTTGTACGAAGGAAGAAATTTCGGCGGAGTGAACATACAGACTGTACGAGCAAGGGCCTACAATTTACCTTAGGCAGAATAAATGGCTGGAAAGTTCGTATAAGAGAGGATCACAGGTCTACATGCTTCCAGATGATATGCCAGAAATGTGTTAAACCGGCTAAGGCAGACCTCGCGTTTGGCAAGGCCTTGGCGTCCGCGTCTACTCCACTAGGACGTCCCAGGTATTGTATGCAAATAATGGCAGCCTAATGTGAAATGTGCATCAACACCTTAACTACTTTATCTAAGAGACACGTTATGTAGTCATCTACACGTGAGCAATCTCCAACTCTCTCTGTTCACACATAGGCGCATAGCCGCCACAAAAGATTACACTCCAGAAGAGACTCGTCGACATGCATACAATAGCAATAGCCTGCCAGCACACTGTCCAGCTCTTTGGGAATTAAATAACTCAAGAGAAGCTCCCGGGGCTTTCTATCAACTAGGAAATCCTTGCAGGAACATGTTTTGACTTTCTTAAAGCCATGGCAGATCCACAGTTTTTGGGCACCCCACTCCAGGTTTGTGTGCTACCCTCTTATCATTTCAAGGAATCCAAGTTGTTCCTGTCCCGCTCATAGATTATTTCAGTTTAGTAGCGTTTCAGCCGAAGCTTCCATCATGGCAGAAATCAAATGAAGAGTTTTGTAATTAAGAGGCTCATGATATATAATGTTTGTTCTTGTGTGCTACAAACCAGGGCCAAGCTCTTCAATGTTAACGGCATAGGCTATTCTATTTCCTTTGCTTTCTGTTGCTGAATTCCGCCCTAGTCTAGCCACGTATGTCTAGGGTTTAACTAACGGCAACGCATTAATGATGAACCTGGCAGTCATGTCTCCCTAAATATCCGCAAGATTGTTTACTGAAAAGCTGTAAAGGGAGTACGCGAGTTTGTACTGAACAAGTAAATGAGCTTATTGAATATCTTAAAAATGAGTAAGGGACAGAACAATAGTAGGCAAACTGGCAGAGTTTACCCGAAGAGAGCTAACATCCAACTTACTTATGAACTCATAGCATAAAAAAGTCTTAAGTGAGGGGCGGGGCGGACAAAGTCAGCCCTTGCGAGGGATGTGTACTACGGAATGCATCAAATGTAGCTATGATTCACCGTTTAGACAAATCCTTACTCGAAATAATGCTGAGTGGGCAGATATTTCCATGAGCAATATTAAATGAGTAAATGCAGCTGTTATAAACTGTTATCACAGATTTGAACCATATCAGATCTAAAGCAGCCAGCAGAGATTATCCCTGTCATTTATTTGATACTACAGGTAAGTATTACTCGAACTTACTGCTGTTTTGTAGAAAAACCATTAGCTATATTCCTCATGATCCATTTGCTTTCGTTTCTACCCAGCCACAACCCCTTCGGCTAACCGTTTGTTCATTTCATGCAAAGAATGAATAATGAATAATTGAGGTGGGTGGAAGCGTATCACGACAGAGCCTTATCTAGCGGACGAACAAATCTTCTTAAGTTTATTAGTTCCTACTGTAAAAACGTGTTCGTATCAAACAAATTCCTCTATACAAGATTAAATCAGCAAGCTCCCCTTTGAGACATTATTCTTTTGAACCGTTTTAATGACCACACTTTGATGTCAGCAGAATTTCCTTGTAAATCTCCAGATTACTGCCAGAAACTTGTGCCGAAATTGGCTTTTCGAAAGAATTTCAATGACCAAAGATTTGAACGATGTGCAAATGCTCTAAGAATTTCCCCTTAGAATTCAATTTGACTTTAAAGGTAGAGAGATGGGGGAAAGCATGTTGCTATCACTTTCATGTATGGGCTCTCTTCTTCCGGCAGGGAGGATCAAAGAAACAGCTGTGGAATCTGTGGAGAAAGTTTGATGAATTTTCACAATAATTCATCGGATTTAACGATCTTGCTGGACCTTCCCACATGTTAACAAACGTTGCAACTTTTCCCTTTGAATCTACTGAAGGGTTAATAGCAGCAGCAATATAGAAGGCAATAACATTCCACAACACAATATTTCTTCTTTTACTTTTTCCTGCATGCTGAAAGCAGCTCACTTGAAACTAAATTATCGGCAATCTTGCTGGTCCTGTATGTACTCAATTGCGCATTCAAGGACTCTGGCCATTATCTTTTCTGTCAGCGCGCCACATTTGGGTTTGTACTAACCTTAATTTTAATTCTTTTGACGCTGTGGTGGTCCTTCCATAGGACGCCTAAACACTTAACGGTGACTTTTGCTTTAGTAGATGTTCCTTTAAGTGTTGGTCATCTTCCTTTCCAATGTAAGCTGTCGTTTTTCCTTCTTAACCGCTCGTGCTTTGGCTCCAATGAGCAAAATAGATGTCCTTCTACTTTTTGTGCAGCCCAATATGTTACAGTAGGTAGTGGTAGTGGTAGTGGGACCACAAATATTTCATCGCACATCCGTCAAGGCTTATCGCGTCGAGATTTACGGTGGATGGCTCGAGTTTTAGTCCTCGGGCTCCCCAAAGCGGAGAAAGAGGCGAACGCACAAAATAGGATGGACATAGGGCGTAAAATGGGCAGATGAACATAAATTCACACAAGTGACACATAGAGTCCATGTTGACCCATGATGTCCAACATTAAAGTATTCCTTTAGCTTGGACGACCCTTCTGACTTCATATGATTCGCCATGTGTTCAATTAGCTAGTCCTTCCTGCATTCATCATCCATTCTCTTTTTTACGTCGGAAGGATGCCTCCGGAAATGCTAAACGTCCAGCCTGCACCTGGAAACACTTGGTTGTTTTTCAACATATGCCGCTTTGCAACGGACACATGCATATACTGTAACTCTGCCGTCTTAAACTTTTCCGTTTTCCTATGAAAAGCTAATAGACGAAGCTCGTCCAATAGCAGGTTAGTTGGTTGTCCCCACCGAGGTTAAGCCGAAGGTTGCGGGGAACTACTCACATACATTGTAGGGAAAGCTCATTGTGTGCAAGTGCAACAAATTTCGGAGACAGGCTTTGCAAAAGACGAGAGTGGAACAACATACCTTATTCAACTTCTAAGTACCTTTCTGCCGAATAATCGAGCACAAAGTTTCAATAACGTGAGGATGGTAAAAATCAGGAGACCATACATGTTGGATGTGATTGGAAAAATGTACTTTTTCCACCTTCTTTGGTTATCATTCTCAGATGTGCTCAAGACTTTCTTCTTCTAGTTCTGGTCGTCTGTCATTGGCATAGTCGGGTTGAGCTTTTTCCTTGAAATATCTTCCATGTCCCACTGGTTGATTTCCGCTAGAGAATTGGAAAAATGTATCAATCTTCCAGTTTGCGTAGAACGACGTCAGAAATGGTTCGAATATAAACTATAGACTAGAGTAAGTGATGAGTAGCTATGAAAGGAGTTTAAGTAGCAAGATCTCACGTGAACTACGCGGGGTAATCAATGGCAACTGAAAGCCAATTTGTGGCCCCACAAGAGAATTTCCACCTAATTCAGTTTCGTCGAGTTAACTTCAGGAAATCGAGAGAATCTGCAGATACTTTTCCTCCCTTGACTTGGTCAATCTCATGGTCAAATCTCTGGTTTCTCAAACTGCCCAAGTAATTTCTACATTAACGGGCACGAACGAACAATCCGCTGTGTGTTCAACGTTTCATTAGGAGCATCAGCATAACTTTCACCGCCAGGGAAAGTAGAACTACCTCGTAACATTCTTTCTCTATCATCAATTCTTCACTGTTTATGGGTGGCAAAATTACAGCAATGACTCTAGAGTAGCTTCAGGTTACATTGAAACCACCGTAAGAGACTGCTTGGAATGATCCTTTGTTGCTGAACTTAAAGTGAAAACTAAAGTCCAAATAACGAGTATCCACTTTGGAGCTCCGACGAATGTAGATTTATAGTGTTGGAATAGACAATTAATTCGTAATGTTACCCCCAGGTGCCATCGAGAACAATAATAATAATTGATGATTCGTAAACTGTGGAAACAACTTAACACAAAGGCCTCGTTCACAGGTACATACTGTAAGGATACGGGTTGGCTAGGCGACGCTACTTTGCCTGTTTACACCGCATGTAACAAACAGCAGGAATAAACCTCAAGTTTTGGTGCTGAAGCGTTGGGCGAACTGACTTGGAGCGCATGATAGCGAGCGCTAGGACATTCTGGCACTGACTTTTGACCCGACTGGATCTCCCTCACCTTAGCTAATTTAATTTGTGACTCACTGTGCCGTAGATTTGAAGAGCCATTTTAATTATTATTGTTTTCCGTACCTTTTCCTGCGCTTTCCAATAAATTATTGTGATTTTCGGCTCACCAACCCTACTGTACCGTTTCAATACATACTTCAATTCTTGTAAAGTTTCCGTAGCAGACACCCATAAGGAATAATAAAGGTTTAGCTGTAATGATAAGTCCAAGTAGCTTTATCAGCCACGTTACTTCCTTTAATCCTTTTTTCGCCTCCAGATATTGATCGTCTTAGTTTGCAACGGCGTAAGTATACGTTGATTTGCGCAATGTCATTTTAAGTGCCTTCATTTTCACGTGCGGAATGCTATTGGCACTTTTTGCAAGTCCAAAGGAGAGCAAAAAATCTTGCAGGAAGTTCACATACTATTCTACTCACGTCTTGTAGCAAACTTTCACAGAAAGTCGGATGAGGCGCTAAAACTTATGCGCGTCTTTCTCTTGCTCTGCGTTCCTGTGTCTTCTGTTGCAGAAAATTGAACTTTGCGACCGATTAGATATGTAAGAGAATCTTAAGATAAAGAGAAGGTAGTCTCTCATTTGAGGAAGTGAATGGGTTTCGTTGACCAAACTTAAACACTCAGATGGACATAAATAAGGAATGAACTCTTGTACAAGTGAACACGCAACAGCTGGAAAAGTAGTTCCAGTCCGCACGCTTGGTTGGCTTCCTCATCTATGTTGGATACTTTGTGAGTTCAATATTTATCTTACATCCAGATCCTGCTCTCTGTTACCCTCAGGGCAGATTACGAGATAAGTCTACTTGAAATTAGATGCGAAGGCGTGGGTTCAGGTAGCCCATTATGTACATAATCATGTTTGGGATTTTCGCTATGCTTTCTGCTGTATTCCTACAGCAAGCAGGCAAGCAGTTGTCTTCATATTCTGCACGTTTGCCATGATTATATGGAGAACAGTGATACACGTGACGAGGCAGTACGAGGTATATTTATTCATTCATCTCCTTCGTGAATGCCAAAACAGGGAGAGAGATTAATGAAACAAATTGTTGTGTTTTGGAACAGATCCTTAACCTTCAGTTAATTTCAAATATGAATAGAATTTCATGCAGTAACCCTTAGGATGACTGCTTGTAATCTCAAGTCCTCAGTTCCGGAGCTCCGCCTTCCCCTTAGTATATTTTACGTGCGGTAACACCAGTATTTCCGCCACCTTGCTTATCACATCATCCTTCAGCAGTGAATGGTCGGAGCCGATTTAGCAGGTTAGGTGCTACAGAAAGATGTACCAGAAGGGGAATTCTATCAGAAGGGCAGTCGCTTATAGAATTTATAGTAAATGGTATTGCATTGCTCTTCTGAACAACTTGTTCCCCTTGAAGCTCAAACTTTAGCCAGGATTTACACAGAACAGAGGCTTGGCGTTTATGCTGAGTAAATAGTTAAATTGCATCTATGACTGACTTGGCCCGTGTGGAAGTGCGAAAGAAAGTCGCGAAGGGTTTGGAGAAGGTCCTGTCAGTTGCACTCCTTGCGCACTCGTTTTGTAGCATTTTGCGAGTGTCTGTCTTCGTTCCATCTCTCTCACAATACTTACCCAGACTTCTGCCTTTGTTTGGCAGCATTTCCCGGATGTACGGGAGCAGGTCTACTCACATCATTTAGCCACCTGGTGTTCTATTAGAGCACACATTATTCATCACTTGAAATAAGATGCTTCACAGGCACACAAGAGTCGTCTCTTATGAATCATGATAAAATGGCTTTCTAGTTTAATGGCTCGAAACAAAACTTATGATGACATGACAAGCGCAGAGAACCAACACAGCGAGGAAACACTTTTTTCTCTTGCCAAGAATAGATACATGATCCTGCCATTCATGAATCCATGTGCATCACTGGCAGTATCACACTCTTTCCGGGTACCGGCTATGCTTCTAGAACGAACTGCTGTGATTTTGGATACTAGCCGAAGTATTTGCTGGTTGTAATCTGTTGAAGAGGGAAAGATTCTCGCTGTATGGATTAGTCCCAGTTAAACCTATGCAGATGTTCTGCTTCGAAAAGCCACAGAGATTCCGTAAGAAAAATTTGCTTTTGCAAGAAGCTTTCCCTCTTACTCCTGCAATCTCCTTTATGCTGTAAATCTGTAAATTTTAATACAAAAATTCAGATTTCATACGTCTCACTAAATGCATACTCGATGTTATGCCTCGTAAAATCCTACCACACATGTGGAATCTTTCGTTTGCAATGAAGTGACCTCCCACACCACCAACATCTCCTGGTTGTTCACCTTTAGTCGACGTATCTCATAATCTTATTCTTGACTTACACATGGAAGAGGAGCAACATGTTGTGAAGGACTGGCGTGAGCCGATAGCACTCATGTAGACGTTCAGTCTTGGAGAACTGGAAGCATTATTGTCTTTTCCAAGCTGATTCTGCTTTGGCTTTTTGTGCCGAAATATAAAAGAAGGTGAGAGAAAACGTGAATGATGAAAGGCTCACATAACATTGCACCCAGGAGGCATGGGGTCTGAGACAGACAGACCATATGTTGATCTATGAGAGTTCCTTGACTCATCTCTAAGGCTAAAAGTGTCATGTCATACTTTCCACTTCCAGCGCATTCTTTGCTTTGAAAAGGCTGCTTATGTCGCTGCACCTACACGGCGTAGCAGACTCTAGATTACAAGTAAGTAAGCATTTTAGCGTAACAAGTTTTGCTTGTAGCCTTCTCTTTGATGCACAGTTGAGCTTCCGTGAGAGAGATATTAGATCCCGTCCACAGTTTGCCTCTGCTCATGATTTGTTGGCCTTTAGCATTCACCATGTAATATTCCGTGTGTGCTTCGCATGGTCTGAATTTAAACATGTACATTTAGTGTGTAAAAAGTGAAGCCAAACGAATGAGCTGCCGTTAGGTTGAACTGAACACGTGTGAATCAAGGAACTACTGTAGACGAGATTCTACTTCCCTCTCTTCGGGGTGACGTCGTCCATTTGGCATTTAGTTTTAAATGCTGCATTCAATCACGAAGGATATGTGTCATTAGAAGTAGATGCTCTTAGCGGGCCTCACAGCTACATAAAATTTGCTACACAATAAATTAGATTGAACGAGATGAATGAGGGAAGTGGTAGCTACACGGCGGGCCGAACAGTCCAAGAATAATGAACGAAGAGGGAAATAGAATAGGGATCTCTTATCTTCATTTCATGATGGGAAAGATTGGAGGTTTGGGAAGTATTCATTTAGCTGATTCCACTACCTTCGAATCTAATTACTGCCATGCTCTGTTGAGCAAGTAGCACTGAAAGTAGTGTAGACTCCTGACGACTAGTAACATCAAAGCTTTTTCTACATTGCCGATGGCTGAGTTATGAAGAGCAAGGTTATGTCAGAGTCGAAGGTCAGAAAGAAGCCAACTACTATTGCAACCTTCACGGGGAAATGGATGTATGCGCGAACATTCTGAAAGTCCCTACTTAAAGACAACGAAAATGCTCGGAGCCGTATCTGTAGGTACTGGCAACCAAGGAAGCTTCATCCAGCGTCGGACTTTTAGGTCCTTTCTCCCACCTTCTTCTTCTCAGCAAAAGTGAACGGCAAAGATGATAAAGCTAATCCAGCAGTGAGCAACCGCAACGGCTACACACACATGAAGAGTTCTGCATCCCGGATTATTTCAGTGAGTTCAAAGTTATTTTATACTCATTCCCGTCCACAGGGACACGTTAGTCGCTTGAAGTTAAGCTCAAACCTTGAATGATGAAAATACACAATGCTTAGCAGGGAGCAAGATGAAAGCTAATTTAATACCGAGTATTCAGAAATAGCAACGCTGCTCTAGGACTGATAGCGTTGTATCTAACGAGAAATGAAGACACACTGAGAAGGAATTGAGCTCTTTGAGCGCATTAAATTCTCTATTTCTGTGAAGATAAGAATACTAGGTGAGGAGGGAACGTGGAATCGAATGAATGTACCAATGACAATCCAAATGTGAGCCTATAGGCATTCCTTTCCTCAACTGCTTTCTCTTCGTTTTCCGCTAAAAGGGGAAAGGATAAAAAATTGTCACCAAGGGAAAGGAAAATTGTGTTTTGCTTGCCACGGACAAAGAATATTGAAGAATGAATGGCTGTTGGAAGATACTTGGTAAGCAGAGTCATGGGTCATGGCCTTGTTGTGGAGTAAATACTCGTTTTTGCAGTAATACCTGTGTATCTGTCAGAAAATGTACACGTTATATCATATGGAAATTTGCAATCGCTTTTTATTGAAAAGAAATGAATTCTAGAAATGAAAGAAGAAAATTCTAGAAATGCACCAAAACGATGTTTGCATCACAGTTTCCACCAACCACGGCACCTTTCCACTTACAAGACTACAACAATTTTTCCAATCCTTTGAGTTTTACAAAGCAGAAAGGACACTAACACTTCCGTTCAATTGTTGGTACTCATTTTTGTGCAAGGACATTTCCCTTTTCGTAAACAAACTGCGGAATCATAGTCTCTTCAATATAATTTTTCCTGTCTTCTTAAGAAACCTCCACTGTTTCCGTTGAATGTTCCAAACAAAAGTCGCATGACCACAGTAATCGAATAAATAATTTTAGAATTAGAACAAGATGATGACACAAACAGGCGTTGCTGCAAGCTGATTCAATATTATTACTCTCCGGCTCTTCAAGGTTAGCGACCATGGGTTTACCAGAGCTGAGAGTGTCATCACTTCTCACCTCCTCGTGCCTCACCAAAAATCACACGGATAGAACGGTAATTACTAGACAGCAGCAGCAGGATGTGCACACGGTGAGCTCTACCCTCTGAGTGACTCGTGCTTGGATCAACTTTATAATTCTTCAGGCAGAATTCGCGCTGGCGCCACAATCAGTAAGCAAACCCTTTCACAGTCTTACTCGGGATTCTTACAAGGCAAGGGTTGAGCTCATTTCACTCGCAAAAATAATCCCTAAGGCATACGTTGGAGCAGTGGCGTACCGAAAATTTTGACTTGGGGTGGGCTTGAGTACAAAATCAATGTAGGTTTGCGCCGAAGGCGCAAAAATTTTGTTGTTTCGTGCCTGATTTTGGGGCTTTTCAGCCTTATTTTATGGGCGATGGGGTGGGCTTGAGCCCCCCAAGCCCCCGCCTCGGTACGCTGGTGCGTTGGAGGGCTATTGATCACCATTGACAATGGAACTTTTTCTGGTGTAACCGGAGTTGAGGGAAGTGATTGCCATAGTGGGAGAGGGTTCATCCTAGGAACTCTTAAGGGTCACACCTTAGGTGCGACAACTCAAGGGTTACTATGGAAACGGAACCTTAAGTCTCGGTTGAAAAGTTTCCAAAGGGAAATATCAAGTTTCCCACCAACTTGATATTTTTTACCAAAATGAATTTCTATTTCACAGTAGACAACATTTTTGGCCTCTTACTCCATTTAAGGCACTTCTCCATTCAAAACAATAATTTTCTTAAAATTTGTGGGCGTATGGTGGTACTTTGTCTTTTTGGTCCCGAAATGAAAAACCCCGATTTTATTATGGAGATTAACATGGGAAATTTTAATTTTCACGTACTCCCCCCTTTGGAAACTTTTCAACCGAGACTTAAGGTTCCGTTTCCATAGTAACCCTTGAGTTGTCGCACCTAAGGTGTGACCCTTAAGAGTTCCTAGGATGAACCCTCTCCCACTATGGCATTCACTTCCCTCAACTCCGGTTACACCAGAAAAAGTTCCATTGTGAGCTCTGAATCCTTCGTCATGCATCCATTCGCCTATACATTAATTC
Source organism: Bourletiella hortensis (assembly GCA_034694225.1). Taxonomy (NCBI): domain Eukaryota; kingdom Metazoa; phylum Arthropoda; class Collembola; order Symphypleona; family Bourletiellidae; genus Bourletiella; species Bourletiella hortensis. The sequence goes on from JAQFYD010001615.1 coordinate 10,577, forward strand.
TTCCGTTATTATCCGGTGTTGATTTTGCTCTAACGTGAAAAACTTTCTCACACACTTTCACTCTTTATTACGTAAGAATAGCTCTGAAAGCAGTTCCACGTTTTCCAACATTTTCTCCATTGGAGGAAGCATGTGAATTAGAGCAAGGTCTTCAGAAACCAGTCTGTTGCTTCTTTTTTCTCTTTCTTTCGCACGATCTGTCCATTCCTCGGAAATAAGGAAAGACAAGGAAGGGAAAGCGGCGGTTAAATCCAACCTGGTGACTCTTCTCATTGCCTGTGAATAAGACAGCCTTCCAGATCGTTGAATTTGATCAAATTACGTCGGAAGAAATTAAACAACCGAACCTTGTCCTATAAATATCTCACAATGAATTTCGTGAATAGCATTCTTCTTCGTCTTCTCATGTCGGGCTCTTGAATGAATTATTGCCGCTACAAAATTACAAGCCGCCTGCACGTTTCCCTCCATCGTTCCCTCGAAACTTGTTGACAAGAGATTCGGAAATGAGTAAAGAAGAAAAGAAGTGGTGAAGCATGAGGACGACTTGGTATAAGTGCTGATAAAGTCAGGACTGGTGTTCACCTACCGAGAGAAAGAACAGGGGCTCCGTTTAGCTTAAACATTCAGCTTAAACAGATTCAGGATAACGTTTGTTGATAAGAGAAAACTAGAGCGTAAATTTTCTAAATAATAACTATAATAGAGTACAGACGAGTTGACTAAAGGGGACTTTCGAATGGCTTATGGAGTATAAGTAAACAGATCACAGGCTATGAAATAAGTACACCGAACACTTCATTAATCCAGCGAACAATGATAAATAATTATTAATTGTTATTAAACCGAATAAAAAAACAAAGTATGATGAACGAACTCAGGGAGAACAACTCCGTGTTCTCGTTGGAGGCAAATTCGTAAAATTTATTTCACAAACGATCTCAACTAACAACTTTTACTTTTTTCAATAATCCACTTTTTGGGCGGAGAGGGTAGGAAGAGGGTCTTTTCCAGATTTGTTATTGTCCTTCTTCTCCTCCTTGGATGTTGGAGGCAAATATTTTGGA
>JAQFYD010001616.1:0-11641 GCA_034694225.1 Bourletiella hortensis
TTGTGAAACTGCACTGACGTGCATTCGTGCTGCAAAAATGTCCACGGTCAAATACGCAACTATCATAACTGTTGGTTCGGTGAGCTAATAATTTCTTTGTGTTTCAGCGTTTTAACCCAGGAAATTACTAAGACTTTAATAATTTAGAAAATTAGAAAATATGTACTTTTGTTTCCAGGTGAACTTTTGTCTGAGCATATTCCTCATTATTATTGACCTGCGTACAGTTGTTGTCTACAATGGCATGTTCAGCTTGACTCCCTACGACGGTGAGGATGATGACTCATGCTTCTACTTGCATGACACCTTCCTAGCCGGAGCCAGGCGAAGACTTACATTCCAAGCACGTAAGATTTTCTCAAGCTTGTCTTATATCTAAAAAAACCAGAATAAAAAGTAAAAACAATATTATTCTGTTAATTTTTACAGTTTGGTCCCTCGTGAACATTGCTGCAGTGTGTTTGTTTGCCAAGTGCAGAGGGACGGAGCAAGAAGAGGTAGGAATCTGATATCAGCAATTAGCTTCCAACGCAATTGCATAGAGACTTGGTTAACTACATTTTTTCGTTTGTTTTTTTAAATTATAGAAGTCACTAAGCTGGAAAACTCTGGCCAGGTCCTGGGTAGTGTTTCATAGCCTCCTTACACTGGCGGTCAGCATCCACTTCGTTCCGCAACTTACATTCACAGGATTCAGGCTACCTGAGCTTATTCAGGCGGTCATAATAATCTTCCAGTTCATCTTGCTGGGATTCTTCGCGTTTGAGCACGAAAAAATTGGTACACCGGTTGCCGAAGAGGCTAAAACCGACGCTGAGCAGGGACCGGACGTAAATACACTGAAAAAAGAAGATAAATCTTGCGGCAAAGCGTCCAAAGAAGAAACCGGAGTCGCTTTGCTAAAAAAATTGGCGGCCATTAAAGAGCATGGACCTCCCTCAGCAGTTAAACCTGGACCATCTTCACAAAGCATTCATCAGCAGCTGAAAACAGCCCCACGATGCAGTGCTCCCTGTGCCGCAAGAAATGCAGTTCTGGTGGTCGTACTTGAAGACACTCCCGATGAGCCTTTTAAAAGTTGTAAAAGTTTAAAGTTTAACAAAGATTAACAACGTCAAATAGCACTGAACTGATTGCGGCATTTATTGGATTAAGTCTTGCGTAAGATCAAATTATTTCACCACTAAAATGATGAAATTTATGAACACAAAAACTGTGTCACAGGATAAGATTAAACATAAATTACACTGCGCTGTTTAAAAATAGATTACGTATAAATCCCCTTTCGTTAATTATGTTTAAACGACATTTAATCTCCACGATAAAGAAATGTCTCTGTAAACAAGTATCCCACTAACTTTTGAATAAAGCTCTCAATATCACCCAGACACAGACACTTGCTTCCGTCCTTGATATATTCTAAGGCTTGGTCGATGCATTCGTTAAGATCTACATAGTGGCGAACCAGCTTTAGAGCTTCCAACTTCTCCACGTTGCTCCACACATCTTGATGCGGTTTTCCCGGATCGGTAAGAAAGTGACCACCATCTTCGGGTTTCGTTCTTACTGGAAGTCCCACTGGAAGCTGGGCTTGAATGAAGGTTCCCATGCATCGGCAAAACAGTCGCCCCCTGTTATCAAAACGCAAACAATTCGAATAACTATGTCATACTGCCCTTCCAACATGCAAAAGCCCATGTACTAATAATTTTACCGTGGACTCAGAACCGACGAGGACCCCAGACCAAGAGCACCAAGAAGACCCCAGCCACCTTTGTCGTCGCCAAGGTTAAGTAAATGTTGAGCAAATGTATTGAGAAACTTCCTGACATTCTTCTCCACTGAGCTTCCTTTCTTTGCATCCATGAGCAGATGGAAATTCAATTTCAGCAGAATGTCGCTTAGCAACGGAAGCCCGACTTCGTTACTTTCTCTGCAGAAAATCGGACATGAAACAATCAATGACAAACAACTGCGACAGAAATTCATGGCTCTAAATGATTAACGTCAGAACTGACTTTGGTTTTAGATTCTTAAGAACGTCCATTAAGAAAGACACAGTGCCGATCCCTCCCTGTGAGAGAGAATCAAATCGACGTAAAAGTAAAGCGTAGAGAACCAGGTAGTGTCCATCCCTATAGGCTACTTCATAATAAGAACTAAGTTCTGGTGCATTGTCCGTCACCGCAGCAACTTCAACAATGGAGTCCCAGCTAGCATCTGCAATCATTCCGCATAAATCGTTTAATACTACATCCTCTGTAACAACCAATCGACTATCCCAAGCATTCAACGAACCTCTATGTCTAAAGCAAAGCCGGATAGATGCTTCGATTAAGGGAACCGTGGTATACGCAGGTACTTTGTTATCCAAGCTGCAGTGAATGAAACCGTATAAGACGGGTATGGGAACGTCTTTATTTTTGTCGCACCACTCGATGAAAGCATTTCTTGTGATGGTGCCCAGGTAATGATTTCCCATTAGGGTGAAAAGTTCCTTCAAGATAGGCATAATATCCTCCTTGCTTTGCCCTGCAACGGAAACATTTGTGAATTAACATTCGATTTTCTTACTGAAAACTGAGTAAGTAATACAATTCTATAACGTACCTTCGAGCTTTGCAACCACAACAGCGTCCGTGACCATTGCTTGAACAGACTTTTCAATGCTTTTCACTTCAGTTTGCAAATAATTCTTGAACTTCGATGCCACGGACAACAGCAGGCGGACATAAGTTCGTACGAAAAAGTATCGCTTCCTTGCTAAGTCTGCAGTTTGCTCCATACAGCAGGCATTCACGCTAGCGTCAAGGAAACCGCAGGCTACTTTCACCAACCTGAAGTAAACCAACATCATTGGTCAACAAAATTACAGAACAGAACAGACATAAGCAAAACTTGTTCGCAAATTACATGAACGAAGAGACTTCCATCGGATGACTGCAACTGCTGCTGAGGACAACTCTGGGATCTATGCTCATTACAAACCAATTCAAGATGGCCTCAACAGAGTTCGTTGGAACGAATCCCCAATTCATTCGCACGGCACGCTCCATAACGTCTCCCCATTGCAAAAGCTATAAACAGGAAGAAACGACACATTGAAATCACATAATTGCGAATAAACCTCCAAATGACTTCATGGTGACCTTACCTCACGTGCAACGCCGTCATTCGCCAATCTAACCGTAAGATTCAAAAGCAAGGCGTACAATTTGGAATTCAGAGCAGACGCTGTCTCCTGAGTAGAGTTAGCATTTACGGTGTCATACACCCATTCAGGCCAATTAATTTGAACGAAGATGCAGCCTAAAAACCCGTGCGCGGCCGGCAGGTACTTTTCCACTACCTAAACCATCATATAAAGTTAGTAACCCCCCGAATCCTCCTTAGAAATGCTGGCCACGCTAAGACTCACCTTATTCATTGCCTCAACGTCAGCAATTGCTGGCCAAAATACCCTCCATGGAATGTAGTTAATCAGACTGTTATTAACTATACACAGTACATGATCCTTAACGCCTGGCTGTGCAAAGTAATTCAGATAGAAGTGTAGAATCTGAGACAATAATTCCGTAGCTCCTAAAAAACGGTACAAATAAACGCGTTATAAAAGCCAAGCAATACGATCCGAATTTCGCTCCCAAAAACAAACCTGGTAAGTTATCAATCAAGAAGACCACAGCTTCACAGAAATTATCCATGAAAACGGCAGCAAACTGTGCATCAACCGGGATCCAGGGATGAAGCACACTGGCAGCATCAAAGTTAAAATGCTGGATCCAATTCGAGCACTTTTGCTGAATCATTTTCTGGTCGTACGGTAGTATCCATGGGGAGTAGAGCTCAAACAAGGCAGTCCAAATTTCTTGTATAGCTACAAAGAAGAACACATTCACAATTATACGAATGCTTTTGTCATGACGATATCTAAAAAAGTTTTAAGTTTCTAACCCGAGCCAACGGGTTGCCCGACTCGGCGCTTGAGGCAAGACACAGTTACAGAAAACGCCATCATTTGGAGAAAGCAGCTGATGGGCTGAACAAAAATATACATTTATTAACGTTACCATTACGACATCATCAAGGTGAAACACAGACTGCCCCACGCATACCTCCGAATAGGTTCGATATTTTGGATACAGGCCATACAAGCCTATTGCAAGCCTCTCATTGGTAAAGTGGTCGCCAAGAATACGGATGGTTTCAAGGATCTGCGCAAAAAATTATTTTACAACATACGACTTAAATAACTTAAATCCTCATTTCAGGCACATATTCAGAAATTTCTTTACCAATTCGTGGGACAGTATGCAAGTTTCAGTAGCAAAACGCCGAATCTCCGCAGCCTTTGTTCCAGGTTCCCCTCCCCTGCTAAACCGCGTACGGCAGTTACTTAAAACATGGAAGAAGTCATACCAAATGTCCAAAGGAACACATTGTTGTTCAATGCCTTGCAGCAAGAGTGTCAAAACATCATTATAGTGATGCGGGAAGCCACACAGAAGCATGGTTTTGAAGTGCTGCTGGAAGACCCCGAAAATAAGAAGGCTAGTTTCCGACGGCTGAATGCCTTCAGATGTCAACACCTTCCACATTATCCCTAGCAAGCGCGTCCGTTCTTGAGGTGAAGGCTTTGCCCGACCTAACCATGCTCCGAGATCAAGCTACACAAAAGAGCAGACCAGTCATTATCAATTTGCGAATAAAGTGAAGATAATTAGTCATAAGAGCTTCATACCTTCGACAGAATCACAAAGGCCATATCCGGCTCCCTCTTTGCTATGGACGCCACATTTTCATAAATATCGATCAAATGCTTGGAAGTACAGTTGACAAGATTAATGTGGGGCGCTACTGCACCAACCACATGGGAAAAGTGAGAATTACGGATACAAATGTTCACTAGAGTCATGTACTGTTTCTCATCACTAGCAATGAACTCTCCGCCTAAAACTTCGATGAAGGAAGAGAACAACTGCCGTGTGGGAGGATAGAAATTGCATTCCTCATTCATCAATGTGATGATCTTATAAAACAATTCACGTCCAACGTCCTGGATTTTGCCGTCAGTTTTTGGACCGGGCGGCTGGGACTTACGACAGTGAGTCAACAGGTTCCTAGGAAATGTACAAGCAAGGTGCTAAACATGCTATATGACAAAGCCTATTACTCTACCACAAGACTTACGTGATTATGTCCTCAATAAACACAGCGGAAACACACATGCTCTCAGGTGGTGGCTGAAGGCTCTTTTGATCAATCAGTGTGTGATATTCAGTTCGATTTAACTGGATTAGGTGACCCATCCGCTCGTTTAAACGTGCTTCTTTGTACTGCCATTAAAAACCAAGTAACACATATAACAACCTGTTGGAGTAATTCGCCACGCATGGTGGTACAGAGTTCGAATTCTTACCTTAAACAAGATATGCGCCGGTCCACTACATGGCTCCCATTTTCTAGTACCACTACACCGTACAGTGGTTACAGCCTCAGCATCATGATTTTTGTACAAATCTGGAAGATACTCCATATAGCTACAGTCTAAAGCTGTATGCTGGGATACTTGCATGGAAAACGACCTGCGACGATAAATAGCATTGTATGACACATGGAACCTCATAAAAAACCAATTTTCAAACCGTACCTAGCAAAAGAAACAAGAGCCCCAAAGTGCGGCTTCAGTGCATTATGAAGTGCACCCCAGTCTGTGTACCACGAAGGCAAAGCTACTGGCAAAATTTGCTTAAAAGTTGGCACTTCTGGCGGTGCTTGAGGTACATCATAAGATTTCAGTCGCTTTAAAATATCGTCGACGGCATTCCCTTGCGAACAAACCCAGTCTGGCGTTCGTACACCCCTATGAGGCTCTATCCAAGTTATTCGACACACATGTATCAAATACTGCCTCACAGATTTCTGGGTTGCTGCGGCGACAGCATCAGAGTCCACAAATTCACTCCAATCCTCCTGTAAAAAACACGGAAGTTCAAACATGAACCAATTATTATCACTGCCACTACCAGGGATTGAAAAAAAGTCTCAAATAAACTGCAAACTGTACCTGAGATCCCTCAATAAGCAAGAGCAGTTTAATGGCAAGGAATTGCGGCGGCAGAGCAGGTAAATACAACGAGTCCTTGTGGAGCTGTGGATCCTCTATCCACAGAGTCATTGCCGTAGCTAGTCTGGAAATTTAAACAAATCATGAAACCTCGGTTGCCTAAGCAATCAAAAGTTTCCACAATCTCGAAAAACAAAAAAGGACTTACTCCAGACGACTTTTTTGAAATTCAATGATGGATGTTGGGTTAACAGCGTAGCTATCTGACTGATTCTCCACCACAGACTCAGAGAATTTATTCAGCTCAGTCTGGTAGTGTTGCACCAAATCGTGAAGCCTCCGCTTCAACTTCTTCAGAAACGAAACATTCACCATGCCTTCAAAAAATCTATCGCCGACCCCACCTTGATAGATTTCACTGTAACACAAAAGATGCATAAAACTTTGGTGTCATGGGTTCCGGAAAAATAAATTTTAACAAGCACTTACTCTGCTGACATGCGGTGGAAGTAACGGAGAAAAAACTTTTGCCAAAACACAAGAACTAACGGGTGCTCAAATGGAAGATCCAGAGCTTGCTGAGCAAACCGATATATCGTCAAATAATTCACGGAACCATTGTATTTACACGTAGAGCTTGCTTTCTGTAATGAAAATCACACAATAGAATAGCATTCGCTATAAAAGTACAACAAAATGCATACCTTCACAGCGATATCCACTGTATTCTTCGGGTTCCCCATGGAGTGGCACACAGATTTCCAAAAGCCACTCAAGTTTTCCAGTTGCATCTCAATGTTGAAAATAAAATAAGCTAAATACGGAGCATAAGGGTAAGAAACATTGGCCAACACAGTACTGCAACTTGCAGAACCCCAGCCCAGGAGGTAAGTTAGACCTGACTGACTATCGGCTGGCATTTTCTACGGAACCAAATCATAGTTAAATCTCCATCTTCAAAACACAGGGAAAATATCCCAATAGTTTTTTTAGAATGCTTACTCTGTAAAACTCAATAAAAAAATCATAAAAGAAAGTCCGACAATCTTCGTGCTGAAATGAGAATCTCGCCAGGATGTCCAATAAGTACAAATAATTATTGTCCTTATTCCAGCCTTCGCAGCCCGTCAAAACTTCGGTCCACAGGCGAACCAACTTACGATATTCCGTGCCCAGTCTAGAAAATATTAGTAATGCTACAGACTCCCACTATCCTGCATTACTCAGCTACCAATAAGAAAAACTGATTCCTTTCAAGTACCTCTGTTTCTGTTGTAACTGCGCCCCAATCATCTCTCCAAACAGCTTAGTAATAGCACCAGGAAATTCAGGCGAAATCAGACTCTTTGCCATCTTCACATAGGTCATGTCCGACGTCAACAAGGTGGAAATGAGCGATAAAAATCTGGAAAAATTTAAATATAAAACCATCGAAACTTAAATGACAAGTCGAGTTTAACTCACCTCTTGCTTTTTAACTCAGCAACTGTATCTTTTGATCCAGCAAACAGTGGCGTAATATAAAATAATGACTGTATCACAGCTTCAAACTTATAATTGGCTAGCAACGTTTCTATAATATCAAATCCTTTTGAGCAAATCAGTGGCAATGAGTGACCAGCTGGAGTCATGAGAAGGGTGACTAATGATCCCAAAGGATGCTTGTCTTCCACTGCTTTACGAAGGACTTCCAGCTCACTGTGGCCTTCAAATGTGGGCAAATTCTGCAAAATTTCAACAAAAATTAGCTCACTAAACAAGTAAAATGAAAAAAGCGCTCAAATAGTACGAAACCAACTTCTTCGTTTAAATGTGAACCAAAGCAAATAAAAAAAGAACTCACTCTTATGTATTTGGTTAGCCTCAGATCCCCACAGTTGCTTTGATCAAACGCATGCAAATGCAAGCGCTTAACAACTTCCCATCCCCACTGAGTAAAGTTAACTTCCTGAGGACGCAAATTAATTCCTGAGACCTGCTTCACGCTTTCAGTGATAATATTCTGGCACTTTTCCCATTTTGTCTGAGATTCGACCACAAGAAGAGCAACCTGTAGCAACAATAAATTATAATAGAACAACTTCGACAAAAGACTGACACAATAATACAGCCTTCACGCACCTTTCGATGAACGCCGACCGAAAGGAACAGCTGTCCCGAATCATCAAAATTCCAATTGAGGGACTGAATGATAAATCTTGAAATTTGATTCTCCAAACTTGTGGGATGAAAATTAAGCATCCAGTTGGAAAGTATATGAATATCATAGTCTGAGATTTTCCAACAGGAAAACGCCAATTCCTTCAGCAGGTACAGGGACATCTAAGACCAGAAGAAAAAAATTAAATCATCCTTCGACCATAATGTAACTTACAAAGAAATAGGCTTTCAATATTCCGTTCTCACATTTTCAAGAATATCCATCTTTGGTTTAATACTCTGAATTAGCACCGAAATTAAATGAGGAAACTTTCTCGTCAGACTCGCTAACAGATCCCGTGCCTGCTTCGAACAGCTATCCCGGGTCAATGGACTCAGAAATCCAATCTGCAGGAATCAGAAATCAGAGCTCCATTTATGAATAAGTTAATCCAGACCCGCTACCCAAAATCATCCAGTCACTTACCTGAAACAGGTGGATCGTAACGATTCGGACGAATCCATTATCCTTCCCTTCTCTAGCAATAGCCATACTGGACATTGCGGTCAACAAATAAAATGCATCTGACTCATTCATTGTAACAAGCTGTTGCTCGAAATCCGCTGAAATATCTTCACTTTTCATTTCAATCCCATCGTACATATTCCAACAAGTCAACAGACCATAAATCTCCCATAGCATTTCAATTGAAGCCAGATGGAAGGGGATGGAAGCCAGAAACTGCATCGTTCCAATCTTCTTCCCTCGATGCAGAGCTTTTACCGCACGGAATAAAAACAAGTCGTACTCCCTCATCACATAGGAATTAAATGAGTCCGACTTGAAAATATGGTCCAACTGATTGGTAACATACTGGGCGGTATGAAGAATCAATCGTCCTAACAGCTTCACTAATCGCCGATACCTGAAACAACCATCATCTTATTATTGCACAGATGTACCTGGCCTCTCATTAGTATTCAAATCCTGGATTAAGGTTAATTCTCTCCCATGCGTAATATACATGTGTTATGCAAATTAATGCGCTTAATACCTGTCGTCGTTATACGTTGCGAATCCATCCCCCAGTATATCTACTAACTGATTTGAAAAGGCAAGAAGCTTCAGAACACAGTGTTCCGTCCAGGGTCTCCCACCGTAAATGTATTCCTCACCTTGACGGCATACTTGGAGAGCTCGAGCAAACAGTGCTTCCAAAGGGACCTGCAATGTAGATTTACGAAAAAAATTAAATATCCTAACTCAAGTTGTTTTTTTCGTTAAAAACGAAGACCTCACCTGGTGAAGCAAAGCGACTACATCATTCTCTTTGAATGTGACAACGGAGTCATCAGTTTCATCCTCACCGTCAGAATCCACAACAACCCATTGCAGGCTGGAATCGTTGCCGTTGACAGAGCTACCGCCACTACTATTTTGGTGAAGAAATTCGCCTCTTTTCTGGACTGGATTGAGGACGCAGGACAAGACAGTAAGTGCATAATCCAAATGTAAATGACCATAGCTTGCGATGTAGTCATCTGGATTGGAAGGAATCGGGATCGGCGGGATCTGAACGAATTTTGAGGCCCATTTACCAACGAGTCCCGATGGACACCGGGTTACTTGATTTAAAATAAATAAATGGTCTTCCAGTGTTGCGATACGCAACAATAACCCTACACAACGATCCAGCCATTTTTGGCACTCTTCTAGAAATCTTGTGTGAATCTGCGGCTTTCGAAGGAATAGAAATAGAGTGGAGATACAAAGTTTTAAAAGTTCGGCCGTAGTTTTCACCTCACTATTTGGATAGGAATTGACAAACCCTTGAACACCGAAATATTGAAGGTTCACGTGGTGGAAAGACTTGTAGAAGAAATGCTCAATTTGGGCTTTGCAAAGTTGTACGGAATACATGTGCAAAGGAAACGAATCCTTGAGCAGTTCCTTCAAATCCTTGAGTGTCTTATTTAGCTGATTTAGCACCACTTTATTGAGATGGGCAGTGTGAATCTGATGAGTTCCAGTGACGGAATTCCCATCCATGCAAAGACCAGCTTTTGTCAGTTTCTCGGATGAGATCGTCCACACTTGTTTCTCAAAATCCTCACATTGATCCTTATATGTTACGAGTGATTTCTCACAGCCACCTAGTTGATTCCAGGCACGTAAATAATTTCCTAGGAGTTCGTACAACTCAAATCCAGGATATGAAGTTTGCGTGGAAGACAAGAAATTTTCAATGGCAGTTTCCTTATTTTCCAGTAAATAATTGCTGTACAGGTGCATTATCTGACTTTCTCCCAAAGGCCTCTGAGGAAGAACGATTTGATATTGCATTTCCTGCTCTTCTAAAATTTGGTGCATTGGCTTAACTTGCATGTCATTGATGTTATCCAACGAGTGCTTCATAGACTGAAGGCTGAAAAAATCTCCTGATTCACACGTATTCGTAGGGGCTGTAGGAATCGTTGGTGCTGCTTCTTCACAAATCTCAATACTTTCACCTTCTAGAGGATTCACGATCTCTTGAATGGTTCTGGTGTCTTCCAAATCAAACTTCATGGCTACACCGATTTCCTCTGGAATCAGCGGACTACTTGCATTCATGTGAGGTATAATTGAAATTAACTCTGACGATGGACTTTCGGGATTCAACTCTGAGAATTCACTGTCTGTCCTACTTCGTGGTGTCAGAGAGAATATGGGTATTGCAGGAGAAAAGGCAGGCGATGAAAGAACATTTGTTGCCATGGTATCCAATCCCATCTCAGGAGAATTAATTGCTTTGGTTTGACTGTCAACACTGTTGGCTGTCTCCGAAGGCGCAAATGCTTCCTCAACATTAGAATTCTTGTATTCTTGGCCATTACTCTGACTGCCAAGTTCAACATCATTATGTCTTCCATTTTTCATTTCCCCTGTCGAATTAAAACTTTCCTCTGGAGAGCTGCTAACTGCATCTTCTCGCACCTCGGAAGTACTCTCAGCATTATTGCTATCCACCTATGAAAACCAAAACCAAGTATGTATACATAAGATTTACATTTGACCTGGCATTTTCGTGTTCTCAAACTGCCATTACCTTTTGCTCCGTTTCCACAGCCACCTTTTTCTTCTTCGTCTTTTTCTTAACTTTCATAGGAGCCTCCATGTTCGTTGTTAAAATTTAAGTCCGCTCAAACAAATTCAAACTTGACATTCTTTAGGAACTCCTGGAAATTAAAACACAATTCGAAACTTGTCATTCAGCAGAACGAAGAATTCACACTGAAAATAGAAAACTCATCTGTCACAGTAACACTCAGCAAAGCTCCAGTGAGTTGAAAACAAATTTTAAAATTCAAAATGACTTAAAACAATAATGGTCTATCGTGATCACGAGGAGCTCAGCTGTTCAGTGAATAATGAGAAGCAGGAAGACTAAAAAA
>JAQFYD010001617.1:0-11639 GCA_034694225.1 Bourletiella hortensis
GTAATTTAGTATCATAATATAATCATATAACTACCTTATTAACAGCAATTAACTGGTCGCATAGGAAACTCAGTAAATTAGCGTGCTGATTGAGTGCATTATTCTTGTATTATTATTAATTGCTACTGCTAGCTATAAAACTGAGGTGAATCAAGTTACGGAAATATCTGTCTGTACCTATTTGCTGTTTTATTATTATCATCGTCCGAAGGTAATTGTTTTAGAGGTCTCATGTTAAATCAGTGTCGAGCCTATCATAGGAGAGGGGAAGAGAGAGTGTGTTGTGTATGTGTTTATTAGAAAAAGACTCTGACATGAGTTTCTTAAGGCGGGTTATGTACAGCTTTGGATAAATCAAATGTCATTTTTAATGCTCTTCTGTATTACATATGACCCTCTATTTGGTCTGATGATACAGGTTCCATCCATTGAACAAAAATTCTTGTAATAGGAGGTGGTGGACCTGCTCATGATGATGGTTCCTCATTTGAACTAGGAAGTACTTGTATATATGCGCTCACACTTACTTGTTCAGAGATAGAAGGAAAAATAATCATTCACACGATAGGCAGGCAGTTGTTGTTAGTGTTGTCAGCTTTTGCCAAGGGTACGGAGAATTTATGGCGAGGGTTTGCCCGTATAAGTAGACTTGATTTGCTAGCGATTTTAGCAAGTGCTCTTCTTATATTGCAGATGCAGAACCAACAACATAACTTAAGTTTGTTAGTGCTTTGTGACTCGTATGGATATTGCATTGAGCCTTGTGGCAGTATTCTCACATCTCATTACTACTTACTATTAGTTGTTTTCAGTCGTACTACTATGTGTTTGTATTTGCTTCAGCTCGTTGCTAGCAAATGGTTGGAATGGAATGCATACACAAGTAGTAGTAGATTTGGATGAGCAAACAGTTTGCCTTGAATTTTGCTGCTGCTGCTACTATCAGTCTTGAGCATTTCCGCAATAAATGAAGTAGAGAGAGAGAGAGGGAGAGAGAGAGATAAGTACAATCATAATAACAATATATAATGATTAAAATGGATACTGTGCAGAGAGACACTGTATGTAATATCAGGCCTACCTTATGATGACTCAAATGAAGGAGGAAAGTCCCTCAGTGCCACAGTCGTTCTGATTATGATGACAGGCTTATAGTGCGAATTGCTCATGGCATTGCATTAGTTTTTTGTACTATAAAACTAAAGTGGCACTAGTGTATAGTGCTCAGCATCTCCATCAGCCAATGTAGCTAGTGATGAGCCCAAATCGAGTTAGAACATCTGCAGAATCCTAATCATATCCTCAATATTTCCGTGCCGCAGTAGAAGTATATAGTAGTAGTCGCACTGGAAGCATCAGTAATACGAAACTCATGTTTAGCACATCTGTTTTTGGTACAGAAGTATCATTTTTTCATTGGTTTTACTCATTTGAATAATCCCTATTTTTATCATTACTATAGCAGAGCAGTAAGCTACACTCATTTAGTATGATTTTACGCCGCTTCGCACTTGATTTAAATGTAGGGACCTAAGACTTTTGCCTTTGGTAAATCCCTAAATGAACAATACTTTTCTTGTTTTTTTTAGTATTCCAGTTGTTGTTATAATGTATGCCACGACGGTAATGTTTGTGACAGCATTAAGAACGAATGATTTTTTTGTCTGAAACCATTGACATTGAACATTTTTGGCTTCGGTTCATGCAGAGTTGTTGTAGTCTCTTTGCTTCCGGTAGTATCCATTGTTAATGCTTTTTGGCACATTATTCCTAAGCAATCCCAACAACTGTTATGGTAATGTATTCCATTCTGCTGCAACAGGTTATTCCTTAAAGTAGCTAACAGACTGATGAAGGAGCATAATAAAAGGAGAAAAAATACATGCACTGGATGATTCCATGTGGCATTTTATAAGTAGTAATAGCAATGATAATAATAACCATAGGAAATCTTAGATGCCTTCCTTGCGCCATTATGTCTTTTTCTGTAGAATAGCAATATTATTATTATTATTGGCTTTTAAACATTTGTTTTCCAAGTTGACAGAATCATTTGAGGATGTTGTCAAGTTGGAGAGTCTGTCGATCGGGCCAGACACAATGCATTTAGCTGCTGCTGCTCTGTAGAGATAAAACACGTCCAGACTTTTTTATCGGGTTTATTCTGGTTTTTCTCACGGGCAGGGGTTGGAATTTTTGTTTCTATATATTAGGGATTCTATTATAATACTATGTGGCTTGCATGGATGTAGAAGACGCCTTCCCTATAGGAATCATAATTAACATTAGCATTTGTTATTACTTATTAGTTTAAATAGTGGTCAGGGAAAACCTTGATTTTTTCACTCAAAAGTTTCGTGTGCTTCTAGCTTTTTGTTGTCAATTCTATGTATCAAAGGATAGTTGGTAACGTACGTACATTATAAGATACAGCCAGCTAGAGGGATTAGTTGTGGTCCTAAGGCCTGCCTGAACCTTCCTGTAAAATATAGGCTAATTAGGTATTTTTTTGTAATAATGTAATATTTGTTATTTGTAATATAATTAGGTGTAGCTCGTACTATTTTAAAGGTACCATTGTTACCATCTAGAAGAGATGATGCTTACAAGGTTGTAAGTTACACAGACAGAACCCACATATGAAGGGTTTATTCTCGGTATAAGTATTACTACACAATAATAATTATTTTTATCCTACCTTTACCATTACGCTTGAAAATTCTATTTATTAGTCTTATAAATGGAGTCAGTGATTTTTTAGGTACAATAATATTAATTAAGTATAAATCCTAAAGTTTGGCTGTTGTGGTCAACAAATAATTCTGTAAATAGCTCTTCTTCGGGCAGTTTCCATATAGCTGCAAGAAAAAAAATCAGGAGCTAAGATATGGTGTGTCATTGTGGGTACATAAGGTGAGGTTCATACCGGAATGAATATGCACTTGACACTCGATCTTTTGTAGCAAATAAGTAAGTCTTGGGATACTTTGTTATGGTAATTCCGATTCAGTAGTAATCTTAATAACGTTTTGGGTCTTTTATGAACTATTCCATTAAATAGTAGCGTCCAGTTTAAATAGATTCGGTATTTGGCAAAAAAGCACTGCTACTGCTGCTGTTAGGTTACTTAAGCCGTCATGCTGGCCTATTATATACAATACATTTACATTTTCCCGAGGTGCTTTCACTTGTCCAGCTAACGGCATTTCAGGCTCGTTTTTTTTGTTTCGTTTTTGGTAAAACCATTTTACCGTTGTACATGCTCCGTTTCCGCATACACGCTAAATCAAGCAACTCGCCCTTGTGCTTTTAGATAGACGCAGATAAGGATATAGTTTTTGTTCCGCGTTTTCACTACGTATTCATATTATTATTATTTTTATTGTAAGTCCTAAGACGACGGTGAAGTGAAGAGGGGAGCTGATTTTTTTTGTTAATCCGCTTATCATCATTTTGTTTCGTTTCATGCTAAACTGTTGCTCGGAATGCAAATGCGTTTGAGTGTTATGCTGCTGCTGCTGTTTTATATAGGGGCTAGTAGTATGGTAGTAGTAGTCATCGTCGGTTATTTGCCGTGGCACACGTTTTGGTTAACTCCCGGTGTGTTGTTGGAAGTTTATGGAATAAAAATATTTCCGGAGTGATAAGGAGAGGAGAGAAGCCTGGGTTGGAACAGAGTTTATACATGAACATATGGGGGACCATTTAAAACCCTTTGAACCATAGAATAATAACATATGCGCGGACATGATCAGACACTTAACTTTCTCACATAATAATCATCATCATAAATAAGAACACGCAAAGGGTCAGCCAAATGAGTTCACTCTGTTGCTAGCTACAGTACACGGCAGCAGTAGTGCAACGCTCACTAGCTATGCATTTGGATCACACGTAAAATTAAAATAGTTTTTAATTAGCTTCCATATTCTAGCCTTACTCACTGGGAAGAAGCGTGTGTTATTGGGTTATTTTTGTTATTATAGTAGCTACTACTACTACTTCTTGGAAAAAACAGATAGGTAGGCAGACAGGCAGACGGTGACTGCATTACTATACCATATTGAACAGAATTTTTTAACCACTTGATCCCATAATTATACCGCCATCTCCTTTACTGTGCGTGTATAGCTAGAGCTACTGCCGATGTGGAGAGTTCGTTAGTTCGTAGGATGACTAAATACTATTCAAGGTTTCCGACGTAACTACTACTTGTTTATCTGAGGTAGTAACATAAAATCTGAGTCATCCTCCTCAGCATTAAAAGATATAAAAGTATGCGGAGAATTTTTTAAAAATCTCACCAGCTATTTTTCGTACTATGCATTTACTACATGTACTAAGCAGCTTATTTTGCTCTCGTCTTCAAATTTAGTGTCTACTTTGGATAATAATTATTATTTTGGTGTACGTTTTCGGCTGTTATCAATCCAACAGCAGCGTTCGTCTCTAATATCCTGTAATGATACTTGGTTGACCTTGAGGATAAGAAAAGTTCTTGTGCACTATTGGTTTCGTTGACAAGTGCGTTGAAAGCTGACGATATCGATTTTATTGTAAAAAAATTCCCACAAGGTTGTCTGAGAAAAAGTCACAATGAGAGCATAATGATAGTAATCGCTCTGATGAAAGGGTCAATTTTTGGTAGCATTCCTTCATTTTGGAAATTACGGCATATTTGCTTGTTTATGACATGGCAATTTGTGTGTAGTTTATGTGTGCGTTCATCATGATTGACGGCCATTGTTATGGATAAATGTGAGCGACGGATGAGTGATCATCTTCATGGATGATGCCACGAAGATGATGATGATGATGTGAAATCCGCAATATTCTTATTTCTTCATGGTCTTTCTTAATGCTCCTGCGTTCTTCTATCATCATTTACTATTTGCTCTTGTGTGAACACTACTACTACTGCTATACACTACTTACTATTACTACTGCTGTATAGCCACACAAATAATAATGATGTTGGTTAGTACTTCTGACAAACGTATAATAGCTGTAAGATATCTGTAGGGTATAGTATATAACTAGTGGAAGTCACAATGCTTAGCTATATGTTTCAGCGAGCTCCACTACTATTATTATTGATTGATCTTTTATATATGCACTATGTGAAACTTGTGACAGATGACTATCCAGTTATATTCATGCAATTTATATTCTTATTATTATAGCTATTTTAACGATAATTCTATGATATGAAGAGGAAAATTAATAATAATTTACGATTAACTTGTTCACGCGAGTAACCTCAACCTGTTGGCAATTGCCACAGAAGCAAATCGTTGACAACTAATAATAATAATAATGTCAAGTGTGTATCAATCTTGTATACATAGAAGGTAAAATATTGTAGACAAATTATATACAAACATTTATATTCATATATTTACTTGCTCGCAAAAAAATAATTGAGAATATGAAGGGAAACGATTTCATACTATTATTGTTATAATATGTGACTTCCACGAAGGTCGTATTATGTGAATCACACAAACAAACACATACTACATCCATACACATGATGATGATAAAGATTTGATAAAAATGAGAAAAATAAAAAAAATTGTCTTGTCGACTATACTCACTTCCTCCTCGCTCTGCCTTCATCTTGACATGAATCGGCGCATGAAAATTTTCACAAATTGACCATTTATAAAATTCATTTATAACTATTCAACCATCATTATCCATAATATGCGGGATGGGGATCATTATGGACGGCGTGTGTGTGAATATGTTCGTATGTAAATGCATTACACGTAATGTGAACTACCCGCCTGGAGCGGCAGGCAGCAGCTGCTACCATCCATGTGTACTACTTCTACTATAGGCAGTAATGAAAGTCGGCAACCCGCACATAGACCACCATCATGACATAAGGCTCTTCTTGTTCATCTGAGATTACAAATAAATTCTGTATGGCCATGCATTACCATACTATGGAGGATGGGACGTCTCTTGTGAATACAATAGAAGATGCAACTACTTCTGCCGCTGGTGTTGGAGTTATTGCTGCTGATGCAATTGAATTTTATTTCTCTTGCTCTCACTCAGTAGGCCGGTGTTCTGTATCGCCATCGGGCTCCACCTGGACCCCTCTTCTGTGTATATATAAAGAACAAAAAAGAGAAGCAAGTAAGGGTTGAAAATTGAATAGCTGTGAATGGACGGTGTAATTAGGAGACCGAAATTTTTGCTTTCATCAGGAGGAACAAGTTCTTATTTTTTTTTTCTCTCTCTCTTTCTATCCCTCTCTGTCTCTCTTCTATCCTTCTTCTCTGTTGGCAGCCTGTAATGCACGCCCGTCCAGAAGAAGATAGAAAGGTATGTTTGACCGTGAGCCAGAAGGGATGGATGATGTGCCTTCCTAGGAATGACGCCACCGTAATTTATGTAGTGTTAATCAGCCTCATTCTCATTTCACGGGTTGAATTCTTTGAGGAACTCTGAGGTTTCTTCCTGAAAAATATTTCTTTCTCACAACATGAAAAACTCGTGAAAATGATAATGACGACGTCTAATGGTAACATCACAAGGGGGACTCATATGTCGGCGGTGAAAGAAGAGGAGGATATACTGTAGCAGTTTTTGGGAAGTCTTATCATTATTGAATTCGAAGAAATAATCGAGAGACACAAACACTCACACAAATGCATTGAGAATGAGTGAGTGAGTGAACATTTTATGGTAGACACAGGAGAAAAACATCTTAATGAGAAGAGTATATCTTGGGAGTGGAACATGTGCTCGTGACCACCTACATCCGCAGAGCAATTTGTTTTGTTCATTGGAGCTTCACATGCTTCAAGTATTCCGCATCCTAGAGTGTAAATGCCGACATTATTATTAAGAGAAACTTACTAGCGACTCGTCAATGATCCAGTAAGCCGCATGGAGCATATGTCTTCTTATGTAGCAGCAAACTCAAACGCACAAACATACGTATGGATAGAAACTCAAATACACACAAGTTCTTTTAGTGACTCATGAGGGTACTGAATCTTACTGTTTGTTTGTCTTATAGCTACACAAATGTGATAGAGAGATCTGGCTGGCTGGAGGTAAAGCTGCTGCTCTTCCATTAACAATATGTATGCGTATCTCGTCTGAATTCATATAAGCAGGATAAAGTGGCCGGAGCTATGTATCCCTGGCTAAAATGATATCTTAGTGTGTACAGTGTGCTATGATGAGGGTTTGTACGGGCCGGTATTACGCATTCGAAAAGATCCGTGAAAATTCCCATAGAAAATTACAAGTTTACCATTGCAATGGCAAAAGTACCGTCGAGTTAGTAATGGAAGCGAGTATGCTGAAAGGATCACCATTATATGAGTACACAAGATGAAAGAGGGGAACTTTGGGATGACTGAAGAAGTATGAGCTACGTATATAGGGCTGAGAATCCGCAATCTTCTTGAAAATGTTTGTGCCTACCTATAGAGTCCTGTGAGAAATGGATATAAAAATAATGCTGTAAGAATATGAAACTGTTCCGCGCAATAAAGTCAGAGCTTGTGCACACATAAGTTTGTGTTTTTATTAGCAGTTGTTGTTGTCGCTGATGATGATGGTGATGCTCCGTTGTTGTTGTAGTACACACCATCCATCCATCCATGCAGTTTAGTGAGTCAGTCAGTCAGTTACAATGGAAGCCTCCCGTGGTGTCAATGATATTATAAGGAGAGAGGGAAACGGATGAGGACGGAGGAGACAGAAAACGAAAATGATCCTTGAGACAGACTTTACGATTAAAATTATAGATGCCTAGTCATAAAGTTTTTTTCTTCTACTTCTTCTGCATTCCAGCAAATATGGTTAGTCGACCTAAAAACATACCGACACACACAACTACATTTCAAGCCTCTGCATTAGCATCTCCTTGTTGTCTTCTATCATACCCTCTTCTGCCTAGATATTCTGTCATTTTGAATTATTTTTCTTCTCCACCCAAACCTGTGCAGATTCCGTGAGGATGTTGTTTGAATATTTTTATTATTTTTCATGCTATTTTTGGATGATCCTTTTTATTGCAAGGCCTTCCTGTCTAGTCAGGTTCGCAGTAATTAATGTCATTCATAAGGGACTATTTGTTAACCACTAACTATGAAAGAGGGTTTGTTTGAAGGTAAGCGTTAATAGGGTTCATGAACGTGCGTCCAAAAAAATATAAATATATGCGAATATGTTCTCCTTGAGAGGATTCGTCTACTGTAAACAAGTAACGCTTGCCGTTTGTTTATTCTAATCTTGGAAATATACTAAGCCCATCGTAACCTCCCGAGGGTTCTTCTTCTTCTTCTTCTTCCTCCTACGTGAAACATCGATCCGGTTTTTTAACACATATGCAGGTGTGGAATTTCGCTGGGATATCTATCCAATGTTATTCAGTCAGTTTTGTTTTTAGGTTCGACAGGGAGAGAGAGAGATGGAGAGAGTCAGGATTGAATCATGCTTTGAAAAACAGAGCATTATAAACTTTACTTCTCACTCGGTGACTCTTAGTATCACGAGGTGGTTATTAATCAAGGTTAATGGCTAATCTGGGCATTGGCAGATAAGAGATGTCTTGAGCGACGTGGAGATTTAAGATGCGGTTATTGGCACGTTTAGCTGTAAACTTGTCTGGTAATGGACCATGCATGCATGCGTTCTGTATAGCTTCAGGCTGGAACCACTCACACCCTTCCCCTCCTCCCGCCCCGTCGTCCTCATTTCTCCATTCCTATATATCCACAGTAATGATGATGACTATAACTCGTCTAAAGCGTGCAAATCGGTGTGACTGTATATTAATGACTCTGCTTACGGATCGTCTGTAAGCTGTCTAGCCAGCTCCAATTAGTGTTCACCCATACCAATGATGCCATATAGTCCAAGCAATCTCATGTACGACGATGACGATGAGAGTTTAGTGGTAACAGAATGATTGCAAAAACGTATACCTGAAGTAGAGGTATAGCGGTCGTCCGTCCTTTCAAGGGAACTCTGGATCAGTGAAACCAATTGACAGCATGCAAGTAGTAGTAGTAGTAACATCAGGAGGAAAAAGAATACATAATTGAAATTGCTTTTGCATGTATAATTACGTACCTACATATATGAAGGAGCTGTTGATGGTGCATTTTCACAGTACTGTACACATGGAACAGGTAAAGCATATAATAGCCAGCACGTCATGTGTTTGTGATTTGCAAAAAAGGTGTTACTTGGATTATATTTTTGTACTACTATAACCGAAGAGAAAAGGACACGTTACTATATGGAAGGAAGCAAGAAGGGATCAGAAGAGTAACCTGGCCACGAGCACGTCAGAGCACTCATTAAAAGTACAGTAAAATATGAAATTAAGTAAGCCATGAAGGGTTTTCCAGACAGTCGGCGGTAGGTTTTTATTATTTCCTGCTCAAACGTCTCACTACTACCTTGTCTGTATGAGAATTGGTAGTGATTTTATATGTATACACCCTGCTGCAGACCTTTTTTTGCACATCTTAACCATTCTTGCAGATCTTCCACCTTGAACTGTGCATAGATCCTACAATGCAAAGTCATGCTGATGTAGATTACACGTTCACACTTCTTACTACTATATAGACGAGAACAGTGATCTTCGCTCAAGGAGTCAGGATGAGGAAGAAGAAGACAAGCTGGAAGTGATGTTTGTATGTATGTGGAAGTAATATTTGATAATTGATCATTTGTTTCTAAAAAGGATCTCTGTCTGTTGTACATTATTGAAAAAGTCATTATGGGCAAGTTTATTTAGATTTTGCACACAAACGACCAGAATTTTTTGTTGACTTTTGTGGGTGCAACCAATTTGACTAGACTTGGATTGTAATGTAGCATACAGAAGGGCACATAAAGGACGTTCAGGCTAAATTTTAGCCATTAACTCTCCTAGTGAACGATGATGATAATGATGATGATACTGATGAGGATTTTACAGCGAGCTATATGGCAAAGATCCGTGGCGGATAGCTAGGGCTTCTCTCCATCTTTTTTCTCTCGCATATTGCATAAGTACCGTCATTGCGTTTTCTAACTTTTCATGCTCACATCCTATGGCTGCGTCAGTGCGCTCCCGGTGCTCTTACATCTCCAAGGCACACACATATAATATTTGCCTATATGAATATCCACGAGAGAGAGCAGGGGGGACCCTAGAGAGGAGCTAAAAAACATTCCGTAATTTTCACACATAGCCTCATAAATCATGCTCCTTACTTGTTTTTTCAATTTAATGACTCTTAAACTTATTTTTGTTTCCTATTTCAATGTAAACAATTTTATCTCCGTCAACCTCATTTCATTTAATAGGCTGTGGGAGGACTGACGGACTGGACGAGTGGAAGCTTCTTCATCTTGTTTATTACGGAACTGATCATCATCATCATTGAGAGAGTGAGAGAAACTCATACAACTAGCGACAATATGACCACTCCAAGTTAGTTCCTTACTACTACAAGCCCTCTTCTTCTTCTCTAATATGAATGTTCACTCTAGAGCAAGCAAGCTTACATTGAGGAGAGGAGCAATAAAGATTCTTTGAGATTAGGCACCGAAAACAAGTAAATAGTAATTAAACTGCAACAACCGTCTGAAGCATATATACGCAGGCAGCCATGGCAATAATATAGCTTTTCGATTACCGCAATGCATATAAACACCCTGAGCACACTTGAAATTGATAGCTTTCTCTCCTCCTCTTCAGTCTTAAATGATAATTGTGAATCACCAAGCGTGTAATAATATTTCTGCACACAGGAGGAGGAGGAAGAAGAAGAAGAAGACCAAGACGAGAAGTAGTAGTAAGTAGTCATGAGAATGTGCGTACACGTTTATGCGTGTCTGATGTTCCTATGTGTTTATCTTACTCCTAATTTCTCTACAATTCTGTACACTGTAGGATGGTGATGGTGCCATATAGTCGTAACTGGAATTCGTGAATGCCGCAATAACAACAGCAATAACAGCATATGTCTCTCTAGTTCTATAGTCTAGCTAATACTTTACGCAGGGTGCAAACGGATGAGATTTCAGGGCCTCTCTTCTCACTTACTTCCGTTCCGTTCCATAAAAATCCTCCTCCTGCAAAATATGTTTCCCTTGTTTTTGTTTCCGACGAAAATTAAAATTATTATTTCCATGACAGTGACGACGACAAGATTAGGATGTCCCTTATGGTTATTATCCGCTAGTGTGAGCTTCTATTGCATCCATAACCCAAAGTTTTACGATGATGTCACGGAAGTATTTCACTTGAGTATTCACTTTGAGGCGCATACTGCACTACTGTAGAGAGTAGAAGTGTGGAATTTTCCGTGTTCATTCCTTCCATGTCAGGTCATTATGCCTAATCTTTTTAACCCATGACATGTTATTGTAAGCGATGAGGAGAGGAGCAGAGAAGTGGGGAAATTTTGTGAGAAAAGTCGAGTCGTTAAATGCGATCAATTAACCTGAAGCAATATGCCCTTCTATCAGGAGCCAACATGCTTCCTCTCTCTCATGAGTGCCAGCAAAGTAGTAGACGGCGGAATCCCCAGACAAGTTTTATTTGCACACAGAATTGATGTAATAAAGGGCATATATGGGGAAAAAATGCCATAATACTTCTTTCA
>JAQFYD010001618.1:0-11636 GCA_034694225.1 Bourletiella hortensis
AGTAAGTTATCCCCAATTTCGGCGTAAAACGGTCTCGAGATTGTAGCACAACCTTTATTTATGCTCGGCTAAACCTTAAGTCTTGCAATCTACCACAGTATGCTGAAAGGACACGCGAGCTTGACAGGATGATGCAAATCACCTACGTGTGACTGATTTTTGTTGAAATCCATCAAGTCTTTCTCCGCCTTTGGAGAAAGCACTACCACTTACTCCTTTTCACCTTGACCTTGAATTAATGAATTCCTTTCGTTGCATACTTTTTTAAGAACGATCTGTTTTTGCAGGAAATGGTCTTCCGTATAGCATATGGGATTCTTTTCCTTACGATATTCCTTATGACATGGGCATACCTGGCTCAAGCCGAGTCGCTCAAGTCTTTTCTAGCTTACAGGAATCGAGAAAGTGTTGGTACCGGTTTTGATGGACATTTGGCATGTACATTCAACCAGTTATGCACTTGCTCGAACCCGGGACCAGACTTGGGAATCGTTACCTGTTCCGATGTGCCGTTTGGAAGCGTACCACTTGCGCTCAACTACAGCCGGGTTTTGACCCTCTCACTGACAGGAAATGACCTTCAAGTGCTGCCCGATAAGAGACTTGTTGGGAGTGGTATGGTTCTTTATATACAAGTTTAAACTGGAAATCCAATATTAAAACAAAATATTTTTCGCATAGGTGTACGTAGACTCCAAATCAAACAAAATAATTTACGTCATATAACAAGCGAAGCTCTATTTGGACTGGAAAAACTACTGTGGGAATTAGATTTGCGAAACAATGAGTTAACGGCCATACCCAGCACTGCAATGAGAAACCTTAAGAAGCTTGAATTACTTGATCTGAGTGGTAAGAGGATTTGTTTTTCTATATCATTGGGTCTCCTCACACCAGGTAATAGGACTACAGGTAGTTCAAAGGAGGCAGGAACATTCTATTATGTCTACTTAGCGTTGGCAGTCCGTCACGTTTATTTTCTCCTACTTTATGCTGAACAATAAACGCCAACAAAATTGTAGACGGCTTCCGACTTGATGCCTACTGTGTTCTACATGTATGCTAAAGACGGCAGATATATATTTGAAGAGGGTCCATCCTTGAAACAACCAAAAGGTAGCTAAAGCAGTACGGCTGTATAATTTAACTCAATTATTATTACAGACAATCGCATTGCGCATATCAGCCCTTCAGACTTTCATGGTGTGGAGTCTACCTTACTCTCCCTCAGTCTGGCCGAAAACCTAATCTCTCGCATTGAACAGGTTTACAAAACACTAACTAAGATTAAGATTATTACTATTTTCGCTCATTTACTCACAAAGTGACCATTTTTGCAGGGAACGTTCTCAAAACTGGCGAAAGTGAGGCAGATAGACTTGTCGGGCAATCAAATTTTCGAAATCCAAGTAAATTCCTTTCCACCCACACGAACCTTGACGACGTTGTCACTCAGTGGAAACCAACTCCGACAAATACCATACAGCGGGCTGGCAAGTACAAACCTGGGAACACTTGACCTATCAGACAATATCATTGAAGATATCACAGTCGCTGAGCCAGCAGGGAAGATATCAGCATCAGATGTGGACTTGAGCCGTAATCGAATTGCAGCGCTACAGTCATATTCACTGGCAAATTTCAAGTCGGTTTCAAGAATTTCTTTCGCACTCAATCCCCTGGAAGAGATTTTGGACGATGCTTTCAAGGGGAAAAGTGTATCTGAGCTGGACTTCTCTGAGTGTATCATTTCAACCATCAGTCCGAAAGCATTTCGTGGACTTGGAACATCCCTACTGAAGCTTGATTTGTCATTCAACAACATCACTGAAATTGATACGGATATCCTGGATGACTTAAGTCAACTCACACAATTGAATTTGGCTGAAAATCAGTTAGCATTGACTGTTGAAGACATACATGAACTCGGGCCCAACGTGCAAAATTTAAATCTGATAGGAAATCCAGTAACCAAAAATTCTATTCTTCATGCCCTCACCATGCAAAAACTCAGAGTACTGAATACAAGTGAGTTGGGTGCTACGTCCGTGTCTTCAGACAGTTTCAATGGGTCGGGGCCTGGCTTGGAGGAGCTGAACATAAACAACGCAAAGCTAACGGCTCTCGGTTCCCGTTCATTTCGTAACGTACCTGGCTTGAAGTACCTGGATTTATCTGGCAATAGAATCTCCTCGATTGATTCCAACGCTTTTGTGGATGTTGGTCGGTCCTTGATTCGCTTACGTATCGTTGATGGCCTCCGTATGAGTACAATTTCTAGCAAAGCCCTGGAGCCACTGACAAGCTTGAGGGAGTTAGACTTGAGTAGTAACACGCTCTCATCAGTTCCAGATATCTCATTTAGTCCGGAACTTGAAAAAATCAATCTTCGTTTTAACAAAATCTCCTCAGTTGACGTCAAGTCTTTTCCTGCTGATGAACTCATGGACTTAAGAAAACTTCTCCTTGGATTCAATAACATTGGAGACATCCCAGCCTTTGCATTCCAAGGGTTAAGGAAATTGGAATACTTGGAATTAAATGACAACAAAATTACAAAGATTCAACCACAAGCTTTTTTGCATTTGAATGAGCTCCGAGTGTTGAATCTGGCCGGAAACAAGTTGAGTGATCTGAAGGATGAGGCATTTCAAAATCTTCCACAGCTCCAAATTCTTGACTTGAGCCATAATATGCTCGCAACTGTGAATTTTGAGGCTTTCGACACCATTGGTACACTGTCTCTCCTCCAGTTACGCTTTGCTAATAATGAGTTGAAGCAGCTTGTAACCCCTGATGATGAATCGCAAAAACCACGGGGGAAAGTCGGTGTTGGTGGCAACTCAACAACGACGACAACAACTACCCCAGCACCACCTAAATTCTACATGTCGTCCTCTTCCATTGAAATGATGGATCTATCGGACAACGAAATTTCTTACATTTCACCGGACTTTTTTCATCCTATTGCTAACACGCTCATGGTTCTGGATCTATCATCCAATGCAATAGGAAATATTAGTGGTGTGCACCTTCTCGGGATGTCATTCTTGCAGAAACTGGACTTGAGCCACAACGAAATTCAATTCTTAGATCAAGAATTGCTCATGAATTCTCAAAACATTCAAATTCTGAGCTTGGATAACAACCAAATTCCATTCTTACCTGATAAATTCTTTCAGAAATGCTCCAAGCTGAGAGTTCTAAATCTTGCGGATAACAATCTTAGGCATTTAGAAGCAACAATTTTTGACGACACACGCTTGGAAATTCTGGACATATCTTCGAACAATCTGAAAAGCTTTCCTGAGAAGGCGCTAGCAAAGGTCTCTACCTCCCTTACAACACTGGATATTTCAGGGAATGAAATTGCAAGTCTGTTTGAGCAACTGGAATGTCTTCAGTCCATCCGGAAATTGAATCTCGCCAGAAATAAAATTGTGTTCATGTCAGACAACGTATTTGACAAAGGTTCCAGCATTTTAATGCTGGATTTATCTCAGAATCCTCTGGAGAGACTTACGGATCGCATGTTCGAGAGCATTCAGTCATCATTGGTGGATCTAAATCTCTCCAACCTTGGTTTGGAGGGTTTACCCGAAGTTGAGATGAAAGCACTGACAACTCTGGATGCATCCAATAACAGATTATCAAGCTTCCCCACTGGATTTGCAAAGAAGTTTCCGCAACTGAAGAATGTCGATTTTGGAGCGAATGAATTCACTACCTTTCAGACTCCAGCAGAAGAACCTCTGATGTTGACAAGACTTGGTCTACAGGCTAATCCTATCACAGCGTTGAGAAATGATAGCTTTTTCCAGCAAGAAAAGCTTCTCGAACTTGATATATCTCATTTACCACTTGAAACTGTGGAGGTTAGCCTGACTGAAAGTATTAAATTTATTAATTTTTTGAGTTAAAGGTAGTAAAATTGTCACTAACCGAACAGGCTGGAGCATTGGCACCGTTGACGGCCTTGGAAAGTTTACATGTGGGACCAGACCAGGATGAGAAGGCCTTGGCAGTTATGCTGCAGCAAGTGCCGACCTTGCGCCATCTGCATATGGAGGTACAAGTACTGGAAAGTTTTGTAGGCAGAGCAATGGCAACCATAGTTTGAAATATTTTTTGGCTTCTAGATGAAAGGAAGTGGTGATGATCTCCGGGAAGTTCCGTTGCCCCACAAGATATCAAAAATTAGCATTTCGGGTGAGGATCTAAAAAGTCTTGGGAATATGTCATTTGAGGTAAAGTTCACAATGCTTACGGTCCCACGGTTATAATTTGGTACGGACAATGTATGAGCCACTTTAAACCTAGGGATTACACACCCGAGAGTTGGAGCTTGTTCTTGAGGATACCAGTGTGCAGGAGATTCCTGGAAAATTGTACGAAAGGCTTGGAGTCACGAACCGTCTCAAACTTGGCATCAAAGGGAACAATACAAACATGAGAACTATTCGGAATCCCAACTTAAAGTATCAACCGGCAGCCTTCAGTCCCTTCTTGTACAGTCTAGAATTGGATGGGGATGTGGAAATGTCATGCACATGTGATGCCGGGTATGGTATTCCTCAATTTCTTTAATCTCATTAGCATCAGCACAAGTTTAAATGCAACAAGAAACTAATATGAAAATGGCACCATTTAGATGGATAGAATTTTGGTTGGCCCGCTGGATGGAAAAAACCTGTGGAATAGACGCCCCATTGAATAGCTGGCTTCAATGTGAGCAAATGCTCAACACATTACGGGATACAAAATGTGCAGACAAGGGTAAAATTCCTATGATGAGAGCATTCCAAGATCTGGACTGTGGATGGAACAATGGAGGAAACTGGAATTGTTTATCTGTAACATTAAGCGTAATCTTGATGGGATTAATTGCATGGATTATTTAGTTCATTTCTCATCCTAATTATTTCAATTAAAAAACCCACCTATAACTTCTGTACCGCATAAAAGACCTGCTGAATCGACCAAATAAAATGCTAAATAATAGATTTTGTATATGTTATTGTGACCTCCCAAATTTTATGAATGAATTCATAGTTATGCAACTGAGGTAGGCGAAGGTCACAACGGTAGCTATAAAATTCCGGGGTGACGTTTTCACACTATTAATCCTTTCGGGTAAACGTTGTCAATGGACGATTAAAGTTTAATGGAGTCACACTCAAACAGTATGCGGCCATGAAAATTTCAAACTGTTTTGCTCCCAAGGTCAGAATGATAAAATTATGAAATTGGACGAAATACTTGTGGGGCTCGGAGGCAATGGTTTCTTGATGCAATAGAGTTTCGTGCATATAAGGCAACAGATGATCACAGTGATGCGCCGGCAGTGAGAACGATGAAATTGTGAAGAATCAGTCGGTTGAAGTTTTTCAACGATTTGTTTTTACAAAACTGCTTCTAGAGCACGCAAAATCATGATTTAGTTTATTCCACAAATATCAATTTTGATGAGAGACAAACACGATTAGATTATGATGAGCACATTTAGGAGGCATATGTCAAGGAAATATTCAAGTTTTGAAAGCAATTTGATAATTTTGGTTACTGGTAAGGACAAGATGTTCCGATGGCCCTCAGCTTGGCATTTTAGGAGCACACAAGGATTTCGAAGTGGTTGGTTTCATATACTTCTCCGTTATAAGCGAATTCCAATACACCAGCAGATCTCGCATTAACTTTGCCGATGTGTATTTCGCCATTACGCTTCTTGATGCGTCCAACATATAAATTATCGTTGCCTTGGTTTCCTCCACGGATAGCATTTATTGGGATGCGTCCCTTGGAGCGTGCCCAGTGCCAATGAGCCCCAACTCTGTTCGAGAGGATCTGGCTGTTCCTGCTACTCAGAATTTGGTCGACTGCTCTGTCATCCGTGACAGCAACGGCGCATGAGGCCTTGGAAGGGTTGATTTGTCCAGGAATTATGTCATTTCCTACTTGGAGTCGGCAAATATTTTCGCCAAAGAACTCCTCCAAACGCCTAAATTTCAGAGCTGCTTGGCAATCTGTAGCGATCACGGAAATAATGTAATTACTAGATTGCAAAACCCACATGTAACTAGAATGATTTTCAATTTTTTTAAAGCAATAATAATTACTTGGCCCAATGTCAGCCTCAGACCCCAGGAAGGGAGCAGCAAGAAGGAAGAGAACGGTAAGCGCGAAAATCATGGCGGACGACTAAACTGATGACCAGTGATTGAAACCTTCACTGACTGGCTTCAGGAGTTTTTGCCGAGGGTGCGAACTAATCTTCTACACCACCGTGACTATTGCGGTTCTCAACGTTCCGACTTTTCTAAAACAAAATGAGCATTGTTGTTCGTTTATTTAACGAGCACATATTGTTAAAAGCTATTCAAAAAACGCAATCTACCGTATCAAAAATGCCATTTCAGTTCACAAGGACGACATTCGACAAGTCAGGAATTTAATTGCAAATCAGATGCCACATTAAGATTGCCCATAAAAGATTCATAACCACGAGGAGCCAATAAGATTTCGCCTGTTGGAAAATTTTGCAAAGTTGCCGAAGTGAATTTAAGCAAATGCTGTCCTCAGCAGCGCCCCCAATGCTCAGTAAGAAACACCGCCGTTCTTGAGGCCTCTCTTACGTTTAGGTTTTTCAGGTTCAGAAGAAATGAGGAGGCTCCACGAACATCATCCATTGTCGACGCTTTCTTCAGCCTTTAGTCATTTCAATAGTGTTAAAGAATTTCGGCAGTTCGGACAGACAAGGGTTCCCGTATACTTACGTCTACAGGGCCGTCCTGGATGCATGCTTCTGGTAGCGGCAGGTACTAATTACATCCATAATTTTCTATTGCGTCAAATAAAACTCTACCGAACTTGAAGTTTTCAAGTTCAGTTGCGAAGATCATGGAGTACCACAATTCGTTGTCAGAACTGACAGCTTGCTTCAAGCGCCATAGCGCTAATGGTTGCGAAGTGAAGACATCAGTACTGATTTGACCTGAAATATAATTAGCGCATTGGTATGGCTGTCAACAAAATCGCCCTCGCCATAGACACACTCTACGGAACGTTTAAACTGTACAACAAAGGTGTTGACTCTCCGCTAGGTGGCCAAAATAGCTGTAGACATTCTTACAATAATAATTACAGTCCTTTAAAGATTAAAGTTTCTTCCGTTACAAGTAAGCATGGGAAAGGGTAGAAGAGAAGCGACGCAATGTGAACTTCCTCTTTGCCCATTGCCATGTGATGGAGTCAGGAGTTTTGTATGAGTGAGAAATATTGCTTCAAATGTAACTTGACATGCTGGCCGAGTCACTGTTTAAATGTCAAAACAGAGTAGAGAAGAAGTACTTTCTTCTCACACCCTCAGGAAGAATGAATATGAGGTGGAAGATGTATTGAATTTTAAATGCAGTCCAAGGGGCGTCCCAGGACTGTGCATATATTCCGTCTGTCTGACTGACTGAATTACTCTCTACTTAAACCTCTGTGTTAAGAATGAGGAATATGCTTGTAGTATTTATTACATCCTTTTACCCCTCCTTACCTCGTAGTAGTAGTATAAACATGCATGTTGTTCTGGCATGATGATGGCTACTAGCTACAGTAGAGGGTGAGACTCACCTGTGCAATGCAACTTACTTACTCTAAGAATAAGATGAAGCAGGTAAGAAGAGTAAAGTGTAATAAACTCTACAGGGAAGACTGAAAGTATAGGACATGGGGAAGGAAGAAGAAGAAGTGAACGGAGACATATGCACTCTCTTTACTTGAGGAGGAGTTCTTCTGACCTCGAATGGAATTCCATTAGCTTGAGGCAAAAGAAATTATATTGTCTGTATACACTTTAGGTGCAGTTTTTTCTCTTTGACGTTTCTGCATGCAACAGGTTTCAGTCTATCATTTCCCTTCTTAACACATTCTTTTTATCTACCATCCGTCCGTCGTCAACATGGGTGAATTTTCACAAGTAAATAAATAAATATTTTCTAAATTTCTTCTCCAGTTCTACCGTGTGTTGTGTATTTCGTGTTTTTAATTATTATTAACATCACATTTACTTTACAGGGTGAGAAAGTATGGTTCGAACCACCGGGATTGGGATACTCCGTTCCTGGTATTGTGGTTGAATTTCACAAGCAGGGAGGTGTCGTCACCATTGAAACTGTCACAGATGGAGAAGATGACCAGGCAAGGGCTGAGAAGAGGAATGCGAATAACACAGTGAGTATCAAATATTTTACAAAATTGTCATGACAATAATGCCGTTGCTGCAACTATTGCCCTTCTCGTATCTACCTTGATATGTCCAAGGTCTGAGAACAGTAACGATAGAACGAATGATTTTAACCCAAAGAAAATTATTTACGTTCCTATAGACGCCAAATCCATGTGTATTACCCTCAAAAGTATTCATAATGTTGTATTCATTTCCTACAGTAGCTCATCACTAACGGAAAATGTAATGTATTTGTAGTTTACAGTGGAGGTTGGGGGAAGCAGTAACGTGAAACGGAGATATTTTGATAAGGCTGTGGATGACATGGTCCAACTCAGGTATGTGCACTATGTCCACCATCAAGCTTTGCACATAAAGCTCGTTAAATAATTTTAAAATGTTGTATACAGTGACTTGTCTGAGGAGTCAATATTGTGGAATGTGAAAAGACGCTATGAAACCGGATCTATTTATGTAAGAGACAACACAGTGATGGATGATTTGAGGTAGAGCCAGAATGAGTCCCGCTAATTCTTGCGTTTGTTTACTTTTTTATAGACATACATTGGATCCATTTTGCTTGCTGTAAATCCATACAAAATGTTCGATATTTACGGGCTGCCATATGTAAAGCGCTATGAAGGGAAGGTCATAGGAACGACGTTGCCACCGTAAGTGCGACCCTTGGCAACACCTGTTTGAATGAATATTGAAATTAAAGTATTCCATTGATTGCGATTGCTATAGCCATGGAAACTATTTTCTATTTGCAGGCATCTGTTCGCAATAGGTTCCTCGGCGTACAGCAGAATGGTGAAAGAGAAGGAACCTCAAGTGGTTGTTATTAGCGGAGAAAGTGGAAGTGGAAAAACTGAGGCCGCTAAATTGGTCATTGGGTAAAGAAACCGTTTCCAGCCCATAACATTACAGAATCCTATTCATTTTAATGATAAAACCTGCCTTTTCTTTTCCAGCTATTTGGCCTTAGTAAACAAATCTAGTTCCAACTTAATCACGGAACAGATCTTAGAAGCTGGACCATTGCTGGAGTCCTTTGGAAATGCTAAGACTATTAAAAATGACAATTCATCCCGCTTCGGAAAATATGTCCAAGTTTACTTTCAAGAGTAAGCTCAGAACAAGCCTTTCACCTTGTAGCGAATGCCTGTGAATTTTTCGTGGCTAAACTTAAGTGTATTCTTTGTTCAGGGGAAAAATAATTGGAGCAAAGATAAACGAATATCTTTTGGAAAAGTCGCGCATAGTGACACAAAATGTGGGCGAGAGGAATTACCATGTGTTTTACGAGATTCTCCGTGGACTGGGAAAAGACTTGAAGGAGAAATACGGTCTTGGAAGTGCTGAAAAATACTTTTATTTGAACCAAGGCGGTGCCACTAGCATCTCCGGCAAAGAGGATTTCCGGGATTTCAGTGGGCTCCTAGGATCAATGGAAATTCTTGGCCTAAATTCCGATGAGATTGATGCTGTGCTTAGAATATTAGCAGCAGGTGATGGAATGTCTCTTAATTTACTTCCTTTGAAACAAGACCTGGCCCTAAATTAATTTTCTTACCCCTCCTGACTGCAGTGCTTCACTTGGGAAATATTTACTTTCATCGGAAAACAATGAAGCATGGCGTAGAGGGCGTGGAAATTGGTTCTGATGCGGAGATACAATGGACAGGACATTTACTCCAACTGAATCCTGATGGTATTCGTCGGGCATTGATGTTCAAAGCAACAGTGAGTACTAAAATTTATCAGATTTTAAATGAAACAACTGCTGAGGGCTGTGTTTTGTCACTTATAGGAAGCAAGAGGCGAGCGCGTTATCACACCTTTGTCAATCGACCAGTCCCTAGACAATCGTGATGCTATCGCTAAAGTCTTGTATTCAAACCTTTTTACATGGCTGGTCGCAAGGGTAAATCGCATTGTTTTTAACCAGCGGGAGACTCCTGAAAGGATTTGTATCCTTGACATATTTGGCTTTGAAGATTTCCAGGTATGAAAATCACTGTTAGTCAAGCATAACCATTTTGCATTCAGAACCACTGTACAAGCCTGGCTATTTTTGTTTTGTAGGAGAATAACAGCTTTGAGCAGCTCTGCATCAATTATGCCAATGAAACTCTTCAGAATCATATGAATCGACATATCTTCAAGTTAGAGCAGATGGAATACACAAAGGAGAAAATTGAATGGGAGTTTATCATGTATGATGACAACAGCCAGGTTTTGAGTTTACTTGGAAAAAAACCTGTGGGCATTCTGCATCTGCTCGACGATGAATCCAACTTCCCCAAGGGAACTGTATGTTCACAGCTGTAATTATACCTAAGCTTTATTGGGAATCATGTGACATAACTAATAATTGTGCTTTCAATTTTAAGGATGTGAGCTTTTTGGAAAAATCCCATTATAATCACGCACTCAACGAATATTATCTACGGCCTAGAATCGGTTGCAATGAATTTGGGGTGAAGCACTACGCTGGCCCAGTCTTTTACAATGTTGAAGGCTTCTTGGAAAAGAATCGAGATACACTTCGGGCTGACGTTATGCAACTCCTGTCGTCCAGCTCCTCACCGGTATGTGGTGAATCTAGAAATTACAAGTTCCTTGCATGCGTATGAATTCAATGCCGCAGTTTATTAAATTCATTTTTTTCACTTCCAGATTATCTCTAAAATGTTTAAGAGCAGCTCAAACTCAAGAAGCACAAATATGAAGAATCGATTCATTACAATGAAACCCCGTGCACCCACTGTGGCAGCCCGTTTCACTGATTCTCTCCATAATCTTCTGGAATCTATGGGAAAATGCTACCCTTGGTTCGTTCGATGCATCAAGCCTAATCAGATGAAGATGGCTGAAGTATTTGACATTGGCCTCGTCCAGCAACAGCTTAAGTGAGTCTTGCGTCTGTGTCACTCGGGAATACAAGTGGTTTGTGTTGTAAATTAATCCCATGTGTATGACTTGACAGGTACACCGGCGTGCTGGAGACTATCCGAATTAGGAAGCATGGATATCCTTATCGTCTTACTTACCGGCAGTTTGCCACAACGTACAAGTGTTTGCTCAAAGGAAATTACCACACAAATGACATTGACATGTGCCGAGAAATATTGTCCAATTTCTCCAACAAAAATTACCAATTTGGTTATCACAAAATCTTCATACGTACATCATTGGAGGAGGAACTGGAGATGAAGAGGAATCAAATTCATGAACAATCAGCTATTAAGATTCAGTCCAACGTCCGAGGATTCCTGACAAGAAAGAAATTTAAGCAGAACATAAGATCTGTAGTCATTATTCAAAGTTTTATTCGAATGTTGATTGCTCGTGGTGAGTACATGAGACTTAAGAAGTCCACAGTAGTACTCCAGAAGCACTGGAGGGGTGTGAAGGG
>JAQFYD010001619.1:0-11630 GCA_034694225.1 Bourletiella hortensis
AGTGCTTACTCGTTTGGATCGGTCCAGGGGTTCCGAAGTTATTCAGCTTCAAAGTTGTACACCTAACGCGGAAACACCCTGTACTTTGTCTCCACAGATCATATTTTTCAGCGATTCTTCCAAATGACTTGTTATCACCAACCGATCGGTTATTCCCCTTACAAAACAACCAATACAAATAATGCCGTTATAAAAGGGGACAGATGTCTACCATCCGCCTATAAAGAGGAAGTTAGCCTGAAATGCTCTATTCCTCCAGAGATGCCAAAATGAAAGCTCGAATGGTGCACTAGCAGTTCTGTTCCACATATATGGAGGTGCCTTTGTAGCTCGCAGTGGAGCTCAATTTGGTCCAGCATATCTAATGGTCCCTGGTTTTGCATAGGTCTGTTCCACCGCGCGGTAGCACAAAGTGGCTCATCTCTGGACCAGTGGGCAGTCATAAAGGCACCACGTGAAAATGCATTCCGTCTCGGTGGTTATTTGAACTGTGAAGTAAACTCGAGTCTGGAACTTTTGGAATGTTTAAAATCAGCAAAAGCAAGCGACATCACCTTACAACAGAGCAAAGTTATGGTAAAACATTTTCCCCATAGAAACGGACAATATAAATTAGTAAAAATAATTCCAGCGCGCAATTTAAGCATTCGTATTACTCCTCTTGATTGGCATTACGGTCAAGGGTATTTTGGACCCGTCGTCGAACCTGCCGATGCGAATGAGTCGTTCCAAACGGAAAATCCCTAGTTGAGATTCAAACGTGGTGACGTCTACCGTGTGCCACTAATAACTGGCAACATGAAGGACGAAGGCTTGGGATTCATTGGTGGTTGTAAGCATTTTACGTGTTTTGCTTAAACTTTTCAGCGGAAAATAAATTGGATTTCTATCCTACTGTTATTGTTTCGCAGTTGTGGTCAGGGACGACGTGGCCAGGAATGAGTTGAACAAGTTCTGGAAATGCACATCTGCGAGCCTATCAGTTTGATTTCTTAAATGTAAGCGACACAGTTTGGATTGGCATTGCGGAGAATATTCGCCAGTTCTATTTAAATGGAACAAATGTCGGGCCGGAGAGTGCTGAGGGATTTATAGATCGAATTTTCAATCATGGAAGTTACGAGGAAGCCATGATCTACTCGAACTATAGCTCTACCTAACACTATGTCAGGACGAAGCAGCAGCATATCGATCACTGAAAACGTGATTGCTCCGTTTACGAGCGACATATTTCGGAGCATTGTTCCTCTTACTCCTGCAGTTCTATTTTAGAGGACTGTGACGAAAACCCACTGGGCAATTCTTAGCTCACTTGCTTCGGCATTATAACTGTACATACATGGCATCCACCTCAGTGCGACACAAGGGAAAATCGCCGATATGAATGACACGCCGATAATGTGTGTGATTTCCGTCATTGAAAGTTACCGTCGTTACCGAAAGCCGGCGATAGAAGCCATATAACTTTTGCTGTCAGCCATTCCCCCTTCCAACTGTCGCAGATTTTACTGCTTTCACGTGAAGGTCGGTGAGTACTTTAGGTGCGTGACAAGAAGCAGCTAGGAACTCTAGTGGAAAAAATGCCATAAAAGTTTTCTTCGCACTTCCCACGGCCGCTAAAGCTAAAAGATTTCAACTCCTGTATACGTAGGGTAGTAAACCATGCTAGAAGAAAACAAGGATCTCTAAGGCCAGAGGATGATGTAATATAAGCAACAAAGGTGGCAGCTACGTGGAATAACTATGGCGGTCGGTACCGGTAGCTTGCGTTATACTATACAACATTACGTCTCCAAAACTGCAGCAAGCGCGGAACCGAAGCAGTCAACATGAATGGCAAGCTGATGAAATCCATGCTGGGTGCGAGCGTATAGTTTTGGCGCCTTTTTAGACAGTAGTAGCCCGATCGTGTCCTCAGTACCGAAAAACTAACAGTTCTTGCCATTATTTCTATATTTCTCGTAAACGACCGCGAGTTATAAACTTTGGAAAAATACTGCTCTACAGAATTGAAGATTCTACATTTTCGAAGAGAAATTTCCAAAATCGGTCGACCGATGCCCCCACAATGTTTGAAACTCCAAAGCCTCGAAAATACACATAAACAGCTATATCGCGGGTACTGGGGGAGCCAGAGAGGGACCAACGGCATCCCGGGAATCTCCTACCCTGGGATACTCACATGTATGAGAATTGAAAAAAAAATTGAATCTGGAAGTCGACGTCTTCCGCATTCTCTTGGAATGACTCAGAATTATCAAAGTCAACATTCGGAACAACATGATAAAAATGCACTTAGCTCCACACAAACAACAGTAAACACTTCCTTCTCAAAGGCTTAATATATGCTATAGAAGCTATGTGTGTATAACAAAGAAACAAATTATCAAGCAAAGTAACTAATTACTACATGAAGAAACTCGGAAACTGGAAATTAGATAACACTTAATTATTTTACTTGTTCAACTCCATAAATATTTAGATAGCACGCTAGAATGCATTTAGTTAAAAATTTCATTATCATCAGACTGTATAATGTCAACAGGAACACAAACAACAAAAAAGTAGCAGCAACAGGTGCTCTTCTAGAAGAACGTTTTTCCTGGCTGAAAATGCCTCGTGTTGATAGCTGCTATATTTCGTAAGTTTACATTCTATGATCACAATTACTCTTTTCCCAAGCCATGTGCCATGTGTTTTATACCTCCATCGTATTTTTCCATCCTGAGTACACGCAACAATGAAGCTTGTTGAAATTGTGAAAAAGCTTACACAACAGCCTGCTGCCGTAACACTCCAGTACTGTGGGAATGAGAAGGTGAGCAACCGAGAAGAAATTTATGAGTCCAAAGTACAGAGAAGAAGAATTCTTTCAAAATTACTGCTAACAAAAATTTTCACTCAGACACTAATATTATATTTGTGAAGAAAGGCCTTGCTTGTGATGTACTACTGAAAAAAATAAGATTATTTATACTGCTTTGAAGACATTACAAGAATACGTGGAATAATGGCGAACAATACAACCTGCAGAGCTATCCTCCTTTGACTGTCTTTACAGTAGAACGAGAGGGGAGTAGGTGAGGCTAGTTTTGTTCGTCCAGTGCGGTTTAGCATTTGTGTAAAGTCAGCATCTGACTACATACAACGTGTTCGCAAAAAATCATCGCCGGCATGGCTGTCACAGAAAGTCTCTACAGATTGCATCGGGTACGGTCGATTTCTCATTCATTTACCCCTCCATTTTGTCCTGTTGTTGTGCGATAATAATTGTTCTGTTCGTCCGTTCATAGCACTGCCTCACCCTGGGCTACTACCCCAGCTCTTTGCGTAGTTTCCTCACTTTCTTGGTCACCCTGATTGCATGGCATTTGGCGGGATACGATGCGACGTTCAAACTGACCCGCAAATTCCAACGTTTCTTGTCCATGTACGCATTCTAAAACTTTTCGAAGTGTTTAAATTTGTGGATTATTCAGCGGATCTTTTTGGTAGAAGAACCGTGAAAAAGCACTCTGTCGGAGACCTTGTGACGGTGTGCCTCGCTGGGACAATTATTTGGTTGTTTCTATGCTACTTGAGGAGATTCGTGCTCAAATGGGCGCTGCTCTATCGAGGTACGGTAACGTTGAACCAACGCATTTTTTTGGCGCGAAATTCCAAAAATTAATATCGTGCGCTTTTCAAAGGCTGGATGTACGAAGGGAGAAGGATGTCCCTGAAAACTAAGGTCGTTCTGGCTATAATAAGGGCTCTGAATGGTTGGTCCCTGCCTGTAACAAGGCAGTTGTACGGATTACAAGGAATTTTGCCCTCTTTTCCAGTCCCAGTGTTGAAGGAAACGGTTGAGCAGGTTGGTGGACCACTTGAAAGTTTTTTGCTCCAGCGATTGTCATATGGTTATAGTAACATCTGAATTTTTGTATTATGTTGCTTATCAGTATTTAATATCCGTCCGACATCTACTATCCACGGAGGAATACCAACAGACCAAAGAGCTGGCAGCAGAATTCCTCAAAGGGATCGGTCCCAAGCTTCAGCTGATTTTAAAATTGAAATCATGGTAACTAAAAATTACTGTGAATTTCCCAAGCCATGTCCAGCCAGATTTCTGGAATAATAGTAATACAATGTAATGAAGCTGACTTGTCCTCTGTTTTTAGCTTCTACGCAAATTACATTTCAGACTGGTGGGAAAAATATGTTTACTTGGCTCAGAGATCCTCCATTCTGATAAGTTCCAACATTTATTTCATGGATTCGAGCGAAACGTCCACGAAGGATCAGGCCGCCAGAGCTGCTATCATTGCACATTCCTTTCTGACAACGAAAAAGAAAATCAAGGACAACACACTCGAGCCAGTACGTTTGTTGTTATGCACACAAAATCCTATAATTATGCAATCAGCGCTCATAGCAAAGTTACTACATGCACTAGTTCTTTAAATGAATTACTTTTTGGTTTTGAAGGTCCTTATTCAAAACTTGATTCCACTGTGCACATGGCAATATGAACGGCTGCTCGATTCCTGTCGAATACCAGGAGAAACGATTGACATCCTGGCTCATGAATATTTAAATGAACATTTTGTTGTGCAGCATCGAGGACATTACTACAAAATTAATATGTATTCGGATACAAATGGAGGGAAGCGATTGATAAACCTTGCCGAGTTACAGTGTCAGTTTGATCGAATTTTACGAAGCGATAAGGTGGGAGACAGTGATGCAGCGGAGGCGGGTTCACTCAAAAGTGAAGTCAAACTGGCAGCACTCACTGCGTGGGATCGAGTCAATTGGGCCATAACTCGTCGCAAGTATTTTTCCCATGGGATAAATAAATATTCGCTGGATGCCATTGAGAAGGCAGCCTTTGTGGTTAATCTTGATGATGAAGATTATTTTATTGATTTTGTAAGTTTTCTTCTTCCATGAGTGAGAATTTACTTCCAAAATTCCCGTGGGATTTATTATTCACCGTAATTAAAATACTTGTAGCTGCTAATGAACTAATGAGACTTTTACGCAGGAGGACACAAGCAAGTTCGAACACTTTGCCAAAGCATTATTTCATGGGAATGGACATAATCGATGGCTGGACAAGAGTGTGAATTTTGTGGTTGGTACCAATGGACGGGCTGGAGGGAATGGGGAACACTCGTGGTAGGTTTGATGTGGACATTATTGCTGCGAAATTCTTGGAGAATGCGACGATCCCTATGGGAATTTTGTGTGTTTTTGTAGGGGCGATGCACCCATAGGTTGCCATGCATGGGAACTTTGTTTACGAGCTGGTCTGGACTATGAAGGGTACTGATTTAGAATAATTTCCCCCCCCCCACATTATTTTGGTTTAGTTTGAGGCATTTGTCCGTCTTAAAGATTTGATGAGCAAGGACGTATTACTGGGGCTGTGAAGTCAGATTTTTTGCCCTTGCCGGAACGACTGCAGTGGGCATTACCGGACGACTGTCGGAGGGACATTGAGACGGCCGCAGCAAGTGCGGAAAGACTGATTGAGAATGTGGACTTGAAGATACTACCCTTCCTGGACTTTGGAAGGGGTGTCATGAAAAAATGCCGCGTCAGCCCTGATGCCTATGTACAAATGGCCATGCAGTTAGCCTATTACAGGGTGAGGAATATAAGCTATGCAGTCTGATCTGATGCTTTGCAGTTTTGGAGCCCTTATTTATTTTTTGTTCAAGAATCAAGGGAAGTTCGGCTTAACTTACGAGGCTTCGATGACCCGGTTGTATTTACAAGGCAGGACGGAAACTATACGATCCTGTACCGAAGAATCTTCCAGCTGGGTTTTATCCGTTGTAAACAACTACCCTGTGAGTCCTGACTGAGATACCCATGTGAGATCCAACTAGCCAGTGGTCTTTTCCGTTCCTTAAATTTTGTTTTTTTTTTCAGAAAGAGGAGCAGGTCCAACTGTTTAAAGAAGCATGCAACCGCCATCAGACGAACTATCGAAATTCAATGAACGGGAAAGGCATTGATCGTCACTTGTTTGGTCTGTACATTGCATCCAGATATTTGGGAAAGGACACCGCTTTTCTTGAGGTGAGGCTAGTTGTTATTATTAGCCGAACTACATACCCTGATTGACTGCGGTATTAATTTTAGTATTTTTTATTCACCTTTAAGAACGCACTCAAGATGCCATGGCGACTGTCCACATCACAAACTCCCGTATCTCAGACTAAACTAAAGCCTCCTAACTGCGTCGGAGGGGGATTTGGCCCCGTGTCTGAGGATGGCTATGGCGTCTCGTACATTTTCACTGGGGAAGACCAGCTCTTTTTCCATGTGTCTTCTAAACGAAGTTGTCCATCTACGGTATGTCGTCATTCCTTGCATGCAGGCATAATTAAAGTAAACATAACTATCTATGCTTAGGAAAATGTGCACTAAAGTATGGGAATTTTTGTATGTGCAGGATTCGTCCAGGTTTATCCAGGATATTAGGAAAGCCTTGATTGACATTCATGAAATGTTCGACAATATATGAAAATTTCAAAGAGTTTAGTACATTTGAGACTTTTTAATCTTAGTAGTCATTGCAGGGTAAAAAGAAAGTAATTAAATGGAGTAAATGTGACCCTCTGAACTCAGGAATTGTGGCATCCCTATTTCCGACGATGTGAACACATGGCTACATCACTGCCCATAGCTTCTCATTTAAATTAGGTCACCCTGTTTTCAGAACAGACACTGCTCATAGAATCTTTCAAGGGAATCGTGGCGGTTGTTTTAATGAACAAGGACATGAAAGCACTGCTGAGGGCTAGTGTTGCATACACGGCGTACGGAATGCTGAGCGAAACTGGAAAATAAAAGTAAATTGCAAATTACCACGCCATCAAAGCTTCCGTAGATGTTCCCACGTACTGTCATTGAGAAAAGCCGTCTGAGGCGCAGCAATGGAGACTGACATTCTCAAGCCAGAAGTTCTCATAGTTGTGGGAAAAGTTTCAAGAATAATGAATCCAATGATTTCCTGACACGCACCACCAACACTTCGACCTAGGATTGTAGACGCCACAAATACACCCGAAGGCAATTTGACCCAGTCCTTAAGCTCATAGTTGACCACAGGCACGAGCTCCCACATGAAAGTTAAAAACAAATGCAGGAAAAAAGAGTCATTTTCTGGCCAACGTGTTTATTGCACAGGATGAGAGCTATAACGGCCGCCAGGGTGCAAAGTTCCATGTACACCATGTTCAGGAAGCGGTCACCCGTCAGCTCCTTGGCGTTGAACGACACTCCGAAGCAAATCCAATTCGCCGAGATGTGCAGCCAGGTGAGAATGAAGAACTGTTTGCGCAACTCCCGATTCCTCCATATTTCCATCACTGTTTCCGAAGTGCTGAATTTCCGCACGATCTCCTCCTCGTGGATGATACATGACTGAAGCTTTTGGATTTTACTCGGCTCCAACGATCCCTTGGAGTTGAGTCGGGCCACTTTCTGTAGGATTTCGCAGGACTCTTTGGTCCGTCTCCGGGTCAGTAGCCAACGTGGACTTTCTGGAACGAACCTGAGTACATTTTCCCACCGCTATACACATATCGTTGACTGAAATTTTGTTCTCCACACTTTATGCGTTCCGACTTACCAGTAACACGGCATGATGAAAAGAATAGGTGCTGAAACAGCCATAGTTAGGCATCGCCAACTTCGAACGTAGTATGCCATAGGACCAAGTAAGGCTTGGCCCAAGTACCAGAACGGCATTCCAGCACGTACTGAATTAAATCTAAGATGTTTTACAAAAGATACCGCTTGACCATGCAGACGACGATACCGGTAAGTATAGTTATGAATATAGAAAAGTATGTTAAAGATGGGCGGAAATTCCCCGTAATTGCGAAAGGAAATAAGTAGGTCTTCACTGATTTAGTTTTAGATCCGTAATAACCTGATTTCGAGCCTCATTACACAGTATAGCAAAGTCGATAGCGTGGGCACGTGGCGTAGCTCTTGAAGGTATGTCCGAAGGCATAGGCGCAATACCCATTGGGGACACGGGGTACATGTCCCCTGTGGCACAACTGCAATTCAATCCGCGGGCAAATGGCTATTAAAGAGAAAGAAGGAAAAGAAGCTGATTGAATACTTCATCCCAAATGCTGATGATTACTTCGAATAGAATTTCTGCAAACTCTCCCAGACCAACGTGCAAAGGCTGGAGAGCTCTTGCTCGTCTAATT
The DNA here is from genome assembly GCA_034694225.1 of Bourletiella hortensis. Taxonomy (NCBI): domain Eukaryota; kingdom Metazoa; phylum Arthropoda; class Collembola; order Symphypleona; family Bourletiellidae; genus Bourletiella; species Bourletiella hortensis. The sequence goes on from JAQFYD010001619.1 coordinate 8,226, forward strand.
GCCTCTTCCTGCTCAATTCGACTAAGCCTCCGATAATGACGCCCTGTAAGTGATTGAAGATTTCCCAAAACCTCATCCCCTGCTCGCCTGGCCATCAAAGCATCAAGAAATATCCATGTGGTGAGAAACAGGGTTAGCCCTGCACCGACGGGAGACCAGCAGTACAAAAGTATTGGAAGCCCAGATGGCCGGAATGTGACGTACAATAGAAGAGCAATAATAAAGCACGTCGAGAATAGTAACAGTACGGAGGTGAGCTTGAAATAGTTCATGAAGATGATGTTGTACAGCTTCATGCTTTTGTACAACTTCTCAACCGTTGCCCAGCTGTCCTTGTCGCGTATGGTGACTTTACTGCAACACGGTTTCAACATTTAGCGACATTACATACGGGCCTCTTTCGTTTCGCAAAGCTGTTTACCTGAGTTTCCCTGCGCACAGTTGTAATATACCAAGCCCCATTATGATCGTGTTTATATTGAATGCGTACACGTACATCGGAGGTGTAAGAGTACGAGTCAAGCCAAGGACAAGACCAGCAAGGTAAATATACGAGAGCAAGAATAAAGAGATGAGGAGGAGCGAGGATGAGTGTGACGTAAGAGTAGGAGGACGAGACGAGAGTCGAGTCCGAGGAAGATGACCGTTAAGGTCGAGAGTTGGGTCTGAGTCGCGTCCGAGTCAAGATGTGGAATGAGGTTATCCGCTAGATTCGAGTTAGGGACTTAGGGACTTTAGGAATAATTAACAAGTTCATTAAATAAATAAAAAGACTAAAAGTGTATTACGAGTGTGAAGGACTAATTAGCATCCACTCCTGTCGTACAAGCTTTACCGAGCTACGCATCCCAACCCAAGTTAGGTCATATTTAAGATCCAAGTGATCAAGGCAAGCATCCAGAGTCAAGAATACAAGAATCCATAGTTAAATCCCCAACCATCATAATCATTATTGTTACAGGAGGCAATAAATTGAGGAGCTCCAATGGATAGCATGCAATTTGCCAATTCCCTAGGGGCAGAAGTTCCTCAGGAATCAGTCCAAGGCTTTTCAGTATTGGAAAGACGCATACAGGAAGGTCTTCAACGACTAGACTGAACGCCGCAGCATTTATGGCCACACAGTGTGATGCCCATGTAACTAGAATCACTTTAAAGCAGAGCGTAACGTTGCCGAAGGCCTCAAGTTTATGCTCCGGAATCGCATCATCGATGCTGTTCAGCATTGGTTCCCAACTGTTAAACAGCTCCCTCATTTCCAATCCAATACACGTTGAACCGTAAGTGGCGCACATAGCGAGGAATAACAGAGCGAATGAGCAGCTACACATGAAAGTGTGAGCATTCACGCTCTCTTTCGACGCAGTGTAAGCCGTGATCGCTACTTTGTAGCAAAAAAATGAGAAGTAGAATCCGCAGAGGGCATGATGAACGGCGCGCTTCAAAACAGGTCCGGCTTCAAGCTTCCCTCCTCTAGCAGACAGTGGCGTCGGATAATGGGGAGATCACGGGTACATGTACCCGGCAGAGAAATCCGTGGCGGATACAGCAGTATCGTTGTACCCGGCATATTTTTCAGTATGGAGTGTTCCTGAGGGACAATATAAACGAAAATAGGAAACAAAATCGGTGCCTGCGGCGCCAGTATGGCACTTTTTCTAACTGCGGTTCAGAAAATCAGCCATGGTGTAACTATATTTAAGTTTGTTTTAGCCTTGCTGGTTGATCATGCTGTAGATTTTACAATTATTGGGCCATTTCCCCCCAAAACACTCCTACGCTACTGGTTATACAGGGTCGTATCCGGCATGCCAAAGTAGCTTCCGACGCCACTGCTAGCAGAAGCCCTTGCGGGGATGAGTGACAACTTCGCACAACTTTTGTTTATATGAACCCAACAAAACTCTCCGGCCTTGGAAACATATTGCTTCTTAACGCTTAGCAAATTAAGGACTGTTAAAACAAATGGGCTTTCGTCCTCCCCTCCTTGTGCCCATTTCTTGCACTTCAGTACTCCATTATTAGTGATTCCACGCCTCTTTGATCCTGATTTCTTCATAATTTTTTATGGAATTCTAATTTCATGACTGTGGGAAGCTGTCGCCTAGGCAGACCCACGGGTTGCTATAGAATGGGTATGTGGCGAAAATTCTAGTAGCTGGAACACTGGCATTTTCCTTCTGCACAGTAGACTGCTTCTACTGGAAGGCCTTCTGTTTAAATGCAAGTACACCTGGGAACGATAAAAATAACGCTGCTAAATTGCTTTAATGATTCCAGGCAAAGTTTAATAAGGTAGTGCTGACTTAATGCTATCCAGGTATGCAGAAAAATGTTTGCTCTGCTGGCGAAAATTGCCATCGGTTCGGTTGGAAAACTGTTCCAGTTAAAATGACATTGTTATTATTAAATACGATGGATTTATGTACCCAATCGTAATGATGAATCAACAGTTCTGCACTTAAAGGCGATTATCAGTTCTTGAAGCGATCGATTTCATTGCCTTCCGATTACTTTAACGATTTGGGGGGAAATCGAGACGATAACAAATAATTTGATAATGACGTGATATGCTAACTACTATTTAAATGCAATTGGAAACTAGTAACAATTAACACAACAGCTTTGGTTGGAATCGTAAGCTGAGGTGCATGAACCAAAGGCGGAGAAGCTGCTACCATTTTTGGAAGTTTTGGTTCCCGCCATCTTGCTTTGTTCAAGTTACGGACGAGGGTTTGTGGGCGCATATGCGAACGGCAATTGCTTTTTCGTACGCATAGGCACAGGAGTTCAGAACTTATTCAGCTTTAAAGTTGTAGACCTAACTCTGAAACACCTTGTATGATTATTGTTTATCCTACAGATCCTTTTGTAATGATTGCAGTTCCAATACGCTCAATCGTTTTCTCAGAATAAAATTCCATCGTCACTTACGTAACGTACCATGCTCCCAGCTCCATTTCCTACAACAAGTTCTCATCACACACGCCAAAGGTGCCATATTTGCCTCGTACGTTTCCTGTTTACGCTTACACAACGCTTCTTTGTAATAACATTAATTACACAAACAAATGACACAACCGCCTTCATAAAGTCCCAGAATATTCAACGGTTGCTCCATTCAATTTTCCGAGCTCCAGCTAGCAGCAACTCGTAGACCAGAAGCGTCAAGTACAACACTGAGCATCAACTTAGAATGAAGTGGACGGCAGGAATTCAGTTGACTTTGGCAATCATGCTGTTTGTTTGCCTGGCATTGGCCAACGGCGCGGCAGTGCAGAAACCAAAGAGGGAACTTCCTCAGGACAGTGCTGACAAAGGGGGTCGTGGTAAGTTGACAGCTTGTGGAAATTAAAACACCATGTGGGTTTAACGAGTATCTGTGATTTTTCATAGCTCTGGGCC